>FR997738.1:12822828-13069109 GCA_905475445.1 Ochropleura plecta
TTCTCACAAGAATACACACAAAAAAGGCGATAATGGATTTTGTAAATAAATTAAATTGTGAAGAACCACATTACTGTCGCGGAAAAACAAAAAGATTTTACCTACCTGCAGAACTAAGCATCAAGAAACTATGGGTGATGTACAATAATTCACAGACTGACAATTTAAAGGTAAAAAGGTCTTACTTCCGTAATATATTTAACCAGAATTACAATTTGGAATTTGGTTCACGTCGGACCGATGTATGCTCGACTTGTCTGCGGTTTGGTGAAAACATAAAAACAGAAACTGACAATAATGTCCGCAATGAATCCTTACTAATATTATAAAAGCGAAAGTGAGTTTGTTTGTTTGTTACCTCTTCACGCTTTAATGGCTAAACCGATTTTGATGAATTTTGGTACAGGGATAGTTGGGAACCAGGAGACAGACATAGGCTATTTTTTTTTAAAAGAAAGTGGGATGTGAGGGAGAAAGAGGGAAGAAAAAGGGAAAAGTTAGCGTTGCTATTACAAATCAATAAGGCGCAAGGGTTAAATTCGGGGTAACACAGTTTGTGTTACCCCGAATTTAACGCGAGCGATGCCGCGGGCAAAAGCTAGTTAATAATAAACCAGAGACAACACAAATTGAAAGCGAAGGCATTTTTTGGTTATGTCAAAGAAGAAAAATCTGATTTAACCCTTTACGGCGCTGAATTGCAGATCTGCATCATACCATTTTAACTAACGAATTCGTTCAAAGAAACAAATAAAATACCTTTTAACCCGTAAGTAAGTGCATAGTTTATCAAAATTTATAACAGACATTTACTGGACCGTAACTTCTGAACGACACATAAGGAGGAAAACCAGGCTTACAGATGCTCTTGAACAAGCTTTACGACTTAAGTGGAAATGGGCTGGTCATTTGTCAAGATACACAGATAAGAGATGGTCTCTACAAATTACCAAATGGGCAGGGCCTGCTGGAAAAAGAAGCAAAGGCAGACCACTTAAACGTTGGGCTGACGATATAAAAGAATTAGCAGGTAAAGACTAATTGACATATTCCCAAAATAGAGACAAATGGAAGGAATTAGAGGAGGCTCTTACCCGAAAGGGGTTCGTGTAAAAGGAACAGCTAGAAATATAGTATATAACAAACATAATTATAAACTAACCTAGTTTAAGTAATCTACTAACACTTTGAAATGTAAAACATACTTTTATACTGAAATAAAGAAGCTTTATTATTATTTATTATTAACTTCTGAACGAAATATTATTTGATACGGGATAAAGTTTCTAAACGTGTCATAACCTGTTGTCCTTCAATACGTAAAGAAAAAAAAAGCTAGCTCGCACGTAATTGGTTGAAATCTGACATTCATTACAATGAGCCACAGAGTTCATAAAGTGACCGTTTTCAAAGTTTCATCTCTCTCTATCTTTATAAAATTGCGTTTTTTCCTGTGAAAAAAAGTATATTTAGTAAGGTAAGGATACTTATTATAATAAAAATAACTAAACTTTTGCCTAATACTTGATAGTGGATACTAATTCTGTTTTGAACTTTGTTATCAAAAATGATAAAAACAAGTTGTGTTTATAATATTTACTTTTCTTTTTGCTGTTTTGGTTTGAAACCAAATTGCACCGCGTTTGTTTGCTTTGGTTGTGGTTTTGCATGGAGTTTTTAGGTTAGCAAGCCTGGTTATGGATGAAAATCACATTGAACAACTTCTGTGGCAGTTGGAAAATGGGGATGTATCAGAGGCTGAAGGTGAGAACGAGGACTCTATTGATTATTACGATAATGTGGGTGAGTTGGTTCCAGATCTTGAGGATATTAAGGAAATGGAGGAATTATAGGAAGCACCAGAGACAAATATAATTCATTTAAATTCTGAGGAACCAGTTTTGCCTGACTCTGTGCCTGAAAATTCCTCCATCAACTATACGACGGCTCGTAATTTGCTCTGGAAAAAAAAGGATATGGCCATTGTTGAAAGAGCTTTCGATTTTCAAGGTGTGACAGACTACCCTACTCCTTCGAAAATACATAGGAATTTTAATTTATACTTCTGTTTATCACTACCCAAGTATTCGGTCTTAATGGGCCGGGAATGTCAGATTTGACCCAATAGCAGACACAATGACTGTCAATAGGTATGAGAAAATAAGACAAATTCTTCATTTCAATGATAATAGTTTACACCTTCCTCTCGAGCACCACAACCATGACAGATTACACAAGATACGACCTGTGTGTTCCTTTTGATCACCGTCTGTCACTAGATGAACAGATGTGTTCCACTAAGGTACGCGATCCGGACTATCCGTAATCCGAAAAATCCGGATATCCGCACATTTTTACTCGACTTGCAAATACGGATTCGAAAATCAAATCCGCGGATTTTCTGAATATTAAGAAATTGTAATTCGCAATTACATTATCACGCGTCATATTCGTGTCGCCTCTGGAGGACGCGAGCGGGACGCTGCCGACGCTGTGCGCGGGACGCGGGACGCGAGTGCGTCCTTGTAGTCTAGTCAACAAGTGCTTTTTTAGTCAAAACTTTTTAAAAGTCTCGGAAAAATATGGTTGAGGGCTCATTCGATTCGGGATCGAATCTAGAAAGTTTTTGAAAAAATTCAAGACCCGCTCGAAAAAATTGCAAAAGTTATTAACAAATTAGTAAACAAAAAAGAGGGGTTTAGTTTTTTTGGTATATCTCGAAAACTATTTGATATATTTTGATTTTGAAAAAAGATTCAAAAAGAGGAGAAAATTTCCTAAAAAAAACCCTCAACTCGCGAAATTGTAGGACCAATATTAAAAATTTTACAGGGACCTGAAAATACGCCTGAAAACGGGTACTCGGGTTTCCGCAAGCCACGCCCCCTTCGAGCGCTTTAATGAAAAATATTATTTAAACATATTAAACGTTGATATTAAAATTTGAAAAAATTCAGACACGTACAAGACAAATTAAAGAATGAAATGCCGTAGATAAAATATTTTTATCGCGATTTTATAAAATGTTATCCATAAATTAATTAACAATTTCTTCCGACTGGGCTATAAACATTGCAAGTTGCATAATTGTTAAACCAGAAATCTCAATTTTTTTTCTTCTCGTGGAGCTATTCTTGAAAGAATATAGAAAGGATTTCCGTTGAGTAAATTTAAAAAATGTTAATTTTCGATTTGTTATTAACAAATTACCTAGGTGGCAAATTAAATATTTAAATAAATGTTACAAGAATTATTTTTTTTTCAAATGTCGATGATCATTCGTTTTTCTATCAATAAAAGCTACCTAAAAATATTTTTTTATAAATTTTAATTCTATTTGTTTATAAAATTGTTATAAACAAATAGATTAGTTATAAGATAACAGATTTTTTAAAAAAAAATAGATTCCTTGTAAAAAATTATGAATTTTAAGATAAAAAACGATCCTTAAAAAAATTTTTTTATTGCTAAAAAACCGTTTTGTTAATTAACAATTTTTTTTACCACTTGTTAATAATATCAAGGTACGCTTTTTTTTAAAATATCATTATTTATTATCCTCCTTAATAATAAAAAAAAAAAAATCGTTTTTTTATAAATTTTCATTGTTTGCAATTTGTTATAAACAATTACTTTTTTTTTGTATAATTTTTTTAGAATTCTTTACACCTAAATAAAACCGACCAATTACCTTTTTTTGCGGAAAAAAAAATAATTCGATAATAAATATAAATATTTTTTTTTTTTTACAAAAAGGTAATAAGTCGGTTTTATTTTAGTGTAAAGAATTCTAAAAAAATTTATAAAAAAATATTTTTAGGTAGCTTTTATTGATAGAAAAACGAATAATCATCGACATTTGAAAAAAAAATAATTCTTGTAACATTTATTTAAATATTTAATTTGCCACCTAGGTAATTTGTTAATAACAAATCGAAAATTAACATTTTTTAAATTTACTCAACGGAAATCCTTTCTATATTCTTTGAAGAATAGCTCCACGAGAGGAAAAAAAATTGAGATTTCTGGTTTAACAATTATGCAACTTGCAATGTTTATAGCCCAGTCGGAAGAAATTGTTAATTAATTTATGGATAACATTTTATAAAATCGCGATAAAAATATTTTATCTACGGCATTTCATTCTTTAATTTGTCTTGTACGTGTCTGAATTTTTTCAAATTTTAATATCAACGTTTAATATGTTTAAATAATATTTTTCATTAAAGCGCTCGAAGGGGGCGTGGCTTGCGGAAACCCGAGTACCCGTTTTCAGGCGTATTTTCAGGTCCCTGTAAAATTTTTAATATTGGTCCTACAATTTCGCGAGTTGAGAGTTTTTTTTAGGAAATTTTCTCCTCTTTTTGAATCTTTTTTCAAAATCAAAATATATCAAATAGTTTTCGAGATATACCAAAAAAACTAAACCCCTCTTTTTTTGTTTACTAATTTGTTAATAACTTTTGCAATTTTTTCGAGCGGGTCTTGAATTTTTTCAAAAACTTTCTAGATTCGATCCCGAATCGAATGAGCCCTCAACCATATTTTTCCGAGACTTTTAAAAAGTTTTGACTAAAAAAGCACTTGTTGACTAGACTATTGATCGGATCGTTCCGTTCATTCGACGACAGCGACTAGCGAGAAACATCTTTGTGCGCGCGATTGGATTAGACCGGCGATTTCGTACGTAAGTAGATAAAATAATTATCTTTATTCATTATTCTTTAATTCTATGGTTTAAGACATTTATTTCTTTAAAATAGAGTACAATTATTCAATTACAATGAGAAACACTTATTGCATATAAATGTTCCTTGGATAGAGTATCTGATTCCGATCGGTATGATTGAAGTTAGAAGTAGGTACAATATTGTTAGTCACTAACACTGCTATTACAATAACGCCTTAAATTTTTTTTGTATGTTAATATGACTGGTTTTAGTTTAAAAGACAAATATTTTGTTATTAAATGAGGTAGATATAATTACGTAACTTGAAAATGTGAATTTTAATCAGTGTAGGTATAGAAATAAAATTAGTATAAAACATAGATAATTATATATTTAAAAACTAATATACAAAAGGATTCAAGTCAATAGGGCAAGAAGTTAAGGAAATATAGGGACAATTTGTAAAGTGAACATAATGTTCTTCGATATTTTTGTTTGTTAAGTGCATTATAATTATTTAAAAAGTAAGTAAATAGCAAGCGCTAGTTCGTCTTCTGAAGACGTAGACATGCTATCGCAACAAAGTCAGCCTGTATGTCGCATAGTAACCTCTCTTCGATACAACCTTATTTTTAGTATATGCCAAACCTTAAAAGGTGTGATTGTACTCATCATTATGAACAACTTTTACTATGGGAGCAACCCTGAAATCGCGAAAAAAAATCAGCTGTTCCATACATTATGTTGAGTTATACGGACATAAATGTTTGGATCAGCTGATGTTTATAAACTTTCATACACTAAAAATAAGGTCCACGCCTGCTATGCGCCTTATCTCGCTTTCACCTTACGCCGTTGGTGTATAATTCACGCCGAAATTCATAAATTGCATTTGGTTATATTGCATAATAATGTTAATTTTTGATTTGTTTCAGTACAAACTATAGACTATGGATTTCAAAGAATATTCCAAAAAATCTGGCGATGCATCAAGTGTATGGGCTCAATTCTTAAGATCCTCAAATGGCTCGGAAGCAAAATGCAAAATTTGTCAACGAATTTTTAAGATTAGAGGCAGTACATCAACCTTACATAATCACCTAAACAATTGTCGTGCCATGATTCGGCCTTCTTTTACTGCTACGACTAGTAGCAACAATATTGATGAAATGTCTAATATCAAACGACCAAAAATTACTGATTATTACAAAAGTGAAGATTCGCTAGAATTTGTTATTGCGAGAATGGTATCTTTAGATGGAATAGCTTTTAAGCTGTTTTCCACATCTGAAGACCTAAAAAAACTACTCCGTAAAGGAGGTTATACAAAATTGCCAAGTTCCCCAAATACAATCAAAAATATTGTTAAGGGAGTGTGTGAAGATGAAAAAAGAGACTGAAGCAAGAAATTCATCAATTAAAATTAAAAAACCAAAAATTTGGTTTGACGTTCGACGAATGGACCTTAACAACCACCGCTACATAAATATGAATACCCATAGCAGATCTTTCGAACGTGGCTCTTTTCGCAACATGGGTTTGATTCGAATATAAGGATCTATGCCAGCTGAGCTGTGCATTTCTTTGATACGGACTAGATTGGATTTATACGATCTCACCTTGGATGACTGTGATTTTCTCGGCATGACCACAAAGACTTCCTACTTTACAAATCACACTCGCTCCATGCGAGTGTGATGTATAAAGTAGGAAGTCTTTTGCCCATATTTTATCAAATATGTCTAGCTCGTGGGATTCATTTAGGTATATGTGATGTATTATATAGCAAAAACCATTGCCATTTACCGTCGCAGTCGGTTAATGATCTGCTTCCTTTTTTATTTTGTTATGTTTACTTCATTACATACTGATATTGGTGTTTCATCTGAAGACGAGGAAGAGTCAGTTATAGAAGGCGAATTTCTCGTTGAAAGAGCTGGATCTGCTTCTCCATTAAATTTAGACTTTCGAAGCATTTAAAAAAAAGTTAGGACAATAGTAAAACTCTTTAGAAATTCTCCGACTGACTCCGTGCGAATGTACTGGTCAGAGAAGTTTGGCTATATACACATTCGCGAGACCATGACTCTAAAACGGTTTGAGTTGCTGAGAGAAACACTGCATTTCAATGATAACTCAAAATTTATACCCTATGGTCTGCCAAATTCTGATCGATGATATAAAATCAGACCGATAATTGAAAAACTGAACCGTAACTTTGCAAGAGTGCCCTTTGAACAACATTTGTCTGTTGACGAACAAATGTGTTCAACCAAAGTGCGATGTGGTCTAAGGCAATATTTGCCAGACAAACCCCACAAGTGGGGATTCAAACTTTTTGTTATTTGTGGTGTGAGCGGATATGGTTACAAGTTTGAGGTTTACAGTGGCCAGGAAAAAATATATGCGCAGATGGCGAGCCTGCGGTGCCTCATCTAATGTAGTAGTCCGACTTGCCAGAGAGATTCCTACCAATCAAAACTATAGACTGTTTTTTGACAACTACTATACATCCTTACCCTTGATTGAGTTCTTATCACACCGTGGTATTTTAACTTTGGGCATCGTTAAAAGAAACCGCATCCCTAACTGCAAACTTCCAGAAGAAAAGCAGCTGAAAAGGCAACCTAGAGGCACATCAGTCGAACAGGTCGCAAGCTATAACGGTATTGACATATCCCTAGTGGCCTGGAGAGATAATAAAATTGTGCAACTAGTATCCAACATTGCTGGCAAAAATCCCACATCTGTCGTTCGTAGATTTGAGAAGCATGCGGCGCTGCTAGCGCGCTCCTAGCAGCGCCGCATGCGCGTACCGCTGCGCCTCCAACTGTGCGCTTCGCCGGGTCGGTGCGACCGCGGCCCGCGCGTTCGCCCGCGCCGCCACTACCTCGCGCCCCACCGCAACAGGCCCGCAGCCCGGGCCACCCGCAGCGGAGCGCGATCCAAGACTCCGGCAGAAGACGCCATTTCATGGCCCTTAGGGAGAAGCTGGGTCACCCGCCGAACGCCCGCCCATATCAGGGGGGCGTTCGGTTTACCCCTCAGTCGGATGAGGAGTACAGGGTGGTCCAGCGGTACCTAACGGGCCTGGAGAGAGAGATTGGCTTAAGCTGGTTCGCCTATTCACCGCCGGCGGAGCGAAATGTGAAGGTGGCCTTGAGGGGGCTGCCCGCTGACACTTCCCCGGAGGAGATCGAGGAGGAGCTCCGCACGTTGGGGCACCAGCCGGCAAAAAGACGACAGATTGGATCAGTTAGGGCTTTGGCCTGTTTGGACTGTCAAAAGGCTTAGGTGCAAATATCCAGGTTACACTGGAACAGCCCAAACAGAATGCGAAAAGTGCGGCATAGCCTTTTTTTTTTTTTTTTTTTTTGGGGTGGGAAATCATCCAATGACTTCCCCCGCTCTGGGCGGAGCGGGGGGGCATGTCAGACTTGTACTGACTAAAACCCACCCATGTTCCTTCTATTGCCCTTTACGTTCCGGGGCCGCGGTATCTCTTTCGAACAACCCGCAACCCCGGCAGGCGGAGGCTCTGGCAAGCCCCTCTGCTTTGCTGACTCTCTTTGAGGCGCGCGTGAAACACGAACGCGCCGTCGACACGGCCTGTCGTCAATCGACGGACGGACGGCGAGCTACCCATTGCTCACCGTCCACAGGCCCGCATCTACGGTGGCCGGAAGTCGTCTCGCGGCGCCCGGCGCCCTGGGCGTCTCCCGCGGCGGCTGGGTTGGGCAGATGTTCTCTCCCTCAATCGCCCGGCCACCTCCTTCGCTAGCATTACTGCTTCGCAGAAGGTGGTGACCGCTTCCCATTCCCTCTCGCTCCGGACCATGGCCTGAACCAGGGCCGGACGCGAGAGATCTCCGCCGCCGATCGCCTCCACGAGGGCACGGCGGTGCTCCGCCCAAGCTGGACAGACCGCCACTGTGTGCTCCACCGTGTCCTCCGGGCGATCGTCACAATGGTGACACCCAGGCGCTTCCTCCCGCCCGATGATGTGCAGGAACCTCCCGAAACTTCCGTGTCCGGTGAGGACCTGCGTCAGGCGGTAGGTGAGGACGCCATGACGCCTCTCCAGCCACTCTTTAAAGAGTGCGGCATAGCCTTGTGTTTCAAAAAAAAATAATAACGGTTTTCGATCCTTTCACCTTTCGTAATAAATTATGTTTTAACACCATAATGAACATCTGCATAACTATGTTTTTTTCAAAAGAAATACTTTTCTAACACAATTTTTTTTTTCATTACTTTTCCCATCATTATATAGCTACTTTAAATCTATTGTCATTAAAAAAAAAAACACAAAAACACGTTATTGCGCCGTAAAGGGTTAATTACTTTATCTTTTGACTGCCAAAAAAAAAAAAAAATGTGTTTACCGAAGGGCCTCGATCAATCATTTCTCGTCAAGTAAATTTGTTTAATTTCACTATAGGTCAGGGATCATCGAAAAGTAAAATAGAACCATCAAACGTGTTTGCTTATTGCTGGAGAGAAAACTCATTTCCTAAAGCTTCAAACGAAATTGCTTCAGCTGTTTACCATAGATTCCAGAATACAGAACTAGATGGAATAAAGACTGTACGCTTGACTGAATACTCATAATACTGAAACCATAGATGAAGTTAAGTGTGAACCCTAAGAAGAAATTGCGAGCATGTTAAATTATTTTCAATTATTGATGAGTCAGTTAGAGTTAGCTGGACCAAGTCGTGAAATAAATTGTGATGAAGGTGTGCCGGATTACTAATCAAGTGGAGCAGAATCAGAGGATCAATGACCAACGAAACCCAAACGTGGACAAAACAAACTTTAAGTTTTTAAATCTTAATTTTCAAACTTGAAAGAGGCGGAAGATTTCGTGAATTCAAAAAATACTAGGTCTCGGAAATTTACGCGAATGACAGAGGGGCAAAAACGTTTTTAAAGGTGTAATAAAGTTCGAAGGAAGGGACCACAGTGTGCGGGTGAACTTTATTTGTTATTTGAGAGTGGAACCGAAAATTTTCTTGCATATCATACAGATGCTGACAATAATCACGAAGGATCTTATGGTCACTCAAACAAATCTGTACGCTTCTCAACTGAAACAGAATGTCAACATGTCAGTTCATAGCCGCATGAATCGGTGGACAGACGTTACACGCGAAGAAATTATGAAATTTATTGCCTTGTAGATGGGTATTGTGAAATTTCCGACGATTGAATCATATTGGAAATTAGACGCGATTTACTACCATCCAATATTTCACAACGTAAACATGTCGTATAATCGCTTCTCATTAATATTACGTTGCTGGCACTTTGTTGATAATGAAGCTC
This sequence comes from Ochropleura plecta, assembly GCA_905475445.1. NCBI lineage: Eukaryota > Metazoa > Arthropoda > Insecta > Lepidoptera > Noctuidae > Ochropleura > Ochropleura plecta. Next base: position 12,832,827 of record FR997738.1, read on the forward strand.
CGAGGGATCGAAACGAACGTCTGTACAAAATAAAACCACTTTTAGACCTTGTTATCATCAACTAGAAGAGCTTACTAACACCTGATGAATGTATCATCATTGATGAGTCGATGATGCCGTTTAGAGGGCGGATATCTTTCCGTCAATACAACCCATCAAAAGCTCACAAATACGGCTTGAAAATCTATAAAGTCTACACAGAAGAGGGTTTTGTCTGGAACTATGACATTTACATAGGTCGCGACCCCGAGATTGTTGATTTGTATAAGCCAGGGAGTGTCTTTGGCGGCTCCAACCAGGAGCGTAAGGCCAGATTTGCGGAGGCAGTGGAGGCCGCGGTCAAGGACGTGGCCTACAAGATCAAGAAGGCCTCCAAATTCAAGGCCGTGGGTACAGCCGCGGCCACCATAATTGCGGCAGCAGAGGCCAGCTTCGCGCCCCCTCCCGCGTCGGACGAGGTGGCCCAACTGCGGGCGGAGGTGGCCCGCCTGACAGCCGCCACAGAGCTCCTCTTAGAGGAGAACCGGAAGCTCCAGGCGGATCTGGCCGGTCTCCGGGGAGGGAATTCCCCCAAGGCACCCGAGGGTGGGCAGCAGACGGCAAGCCATGCCGCACCGGTTGAGGATCGGGTTCTCAACCTGGTACGGCAAGAGATGGCTGCCTTCCAGGCGCGGTTCTCCGTCCTGGAGGGCATCGTTCTGCGCCCGCCCTTGGCAAGCAGGGGTCCATGCACGGCAAGCGGAGCCACGGGAACGGCAAGTGGGGGCCCAGGGACGGCAAAAAGGGGCCCGGGGTCGGCATCGTACTCGGCCGTTGCCGCTGGACCGAAACCATCAGGCCGGCCCAGTAGCAGGACTCCGACGGCCCCGGCACAGCAGACCCCGGCAAAAACCGCGTCGGCCCTGTTATGTTGGATGTTTATGAATGATAGTCCGTTGGGTAAGATACAGGTTTATTGGTAGGAGACACAGGACAAGAGATACACACAGTAAGACATCACAGGACACAGTGTGGCGGAGCGCCGCAGACCACAGATAATACATTTACTAGTGAAGACCATATTAGTAACATACTAAAATAGTGATGTTACAACATCCCCCTTGTTGAGTTCAAATTAGACCCCTGACTGACAATTAATATAAGTGCTATGCTATTTAAGTTTATACAAGACAACATGCTTAATTATACTTATAGTTATACTTAAACTTTACTTATGACCTTATTTATAATTTAACTTAATCCATTTCTTCAATTAGCCTTCTGGTAGGTTTTACAATACGACCTGACCTAGTTGTTACATTTGAGGATTGCTGAGATGAGGATTCTTGATGCCTAGACTCCTGTCTGTCACCTTCCTCTCCCCTTTGTGACGAGTTGGATTGCATGGGAGGGTTAGCACAATTATGAGAATATTTATGTCTTAAGTGTATTCTATTCCTCCTATACCTAACTCCATTGACATCCTCAACAACATATGATCTATTATTTGACAATCTTTGCTTAACAATAGCTTGTTCCCAGTTGCTACTAGGGTTTCTCTTAAAATAGACATGATCATTATGATGTAACATAGACATTGACTTGGCATTTTTATTGTAGTATTTTGACTTATTTTTATCATTTTTCTTGACAGACTCTTTGTAATCTTTAAATGTTACCACTTTTGGCTTCAACTTCTTATATGATGTTGGAATGTTATCTCTTAAGTTCCTAGACATGAGTAACTGTGCTGGTGATGAAAAATTATTTTTACCTGTATTTCTGTATTGTAACAATGCTATGTATGGATCTGATCCATTTTCTTTGCATTTTCTTAGCATGTTTTTTATGATTTTGACTGAACTCTCTGCTTGTCCATTAGACTGTGAATGATATGGGCTAGTTACAATATGTTCTATGTCCCATTCTTCCATAAAATTTTTAAAATCAACTGACTGAAAAGGAGGTCCACCATCTGATACCAGTGACAATGGTATTCCATGACGAGCAAATATGGACTTTAAATGAGTTATTACATTTTTTGATGTACTGTTGTTATTTAATAATGCAATTTCTATAAATTTTGAATAATAATCAGTGACAATTAAATATACTAAACTATCAAAATGCATTAAATCAATACCGACTTGTTGCCATGGATATTTGCTTATTTCATAATTCTGTAGTGGTTCCTTTTGGTTACATGGTTTGAATTTTGCACATACTAGACATTGTTCTACTAAATTCTTAATATCACTAGACATATTTGGCCAATAAAGAGATTCTTTAGCTAAGTTTAGACATTTATTTATACCTTGGTGACCTTTGTGAATTTTTACTAACATTTCTTTATGCATTGACTGTGGTACTATTAATTTTGAGCCTTTGAATACTAAATCTCTAATTTTATGGATTTCTCCTTGTATATTCCAGAATGGTTTTATTAATGGACTGACACTATTTTTGGTTTTTGGCCAACCTTCATTATAATACTTTATTAATAGCTGCAGGGTTTCATCTTTCTTAGTTTCCTGAGCCAATTTTGTGCTATATTCATCTGTAATTGCTAAGTTAGCATACATTAGATTGACATGACAAGACATTTCTGATTCATTTTCAGGCCTATAATGTTCTTTCAAAGCTGCTCTTGACAATGTGTCTGATATGAACATTTCTTTGCCTGGGACATGTATAACTTCTAAATCATATTTTTGACAAGTTAACATCATACGCTGTAATCTAGCTGGGACATCATGTAATGGTTTTTTAAATAGATAGACTAAAGGTTTGTGATCAGTATGAACTGTGACTCTATTACCATATACATATTGGTGAAATTTTTCACAACCAAATTGAATTGCTAGCAGCTCTTTTTCTATTTGAGCATATCTTTCCTGGGTTTCAGTTAAGGTTTTTGAACTGTATGCTATCGGTTTATTTTTTTGTAAAATGACTGCGCCTAACGCTGACTTTGACGAATCGACTGACAGGACTAATGGAATCTTGGGATTATAATGAGCTAAAACTGGTGAATTTGTGATTTCATCTTTCAGTTTCCTCAGACATTGACTATGATTCTCATCCCAAGTCCAGACTGAATCTTTTTTCAAAAGATTTCTTAATATTTGTGTTTTTTCTGACAGGTTACTTATAAAAGGTCCTAGGTAGTTTATCATACCTAATATTCTCTGTAACTCTTTGACATTTTGTGGTGTAGGCATGTTGACAATTGCTTTGACCTTCTCGAGATCTGCCCTTGCACCATGTTTACTGAAGACATAACCTAAAAAACATACTTCTGACAGTGAAAATTTACATTTTGACTTGTTAAATTTTAAATTGACTTGACGAGCTCTTTGCATGACTTTGTGTAATCTTTCATTATGAACTGACTCATTTGGTCCATAGACTAAGATGTCATCGATGAATATAAGTACGCCTTCTATGTCACCAAATAGATTCATCATGACTCTTTGAAATATTTCAGACGAGGCATTTATGCCATAGGGTAATCTTAAATACTTATATCTACCAAATGGTGTTTGAAAAGTACATAATTCTGAACTATATTCATCTAAACGTAGCATCCAAAATCCTGAAAATGCATCTAAATGAGAAAAACATACAGCCCCTTCGAGCTGAGACCTAATCTCATCAATTGACTTGAGTGGATAATGTTCCCTCATGATATTTTTATTTAAATTTCTGGGATCAAGACAAATTCGTAACTGACCTGAACTTTTTACTGTTACAACGACTGAATTAACCCACTCTGTAGGTTTTGTAACCTTTTTTATGACTTGCATTTTCTCCATGCGATCCAACTCCTCACGCAGTTTCCCTTGTAATGCGAATGGGACTTTCCTGGGCGGATCCACACATGGTACTGCATCAGGCTTGAGTTTCAGATGACAGACTGGAGGCAGACAGCCAAGACCCTGGAATACATCATTATATTGTGTATGAATTTGTTCACAAAAGTCTTGTTTTGACACTGAAAAGACACGTTTTATTATACCTAGCTTTTCACAAATTGGGAGACCAAGGACATTTGGACACTCTATATCTGGTATAATAAACATTATGTTTTCAACAATGTTCTTATTGTTTAAGCAAAATTTGCAATTTAAGTTGACTTTGCCTAAAATCGGAATGGATTTTCCACCAAATCCTTTGACATTTACTTGACATTTGACAAGTGACAATTTTGACAGCTTATTTTGACTTTTAACATTTTGAAATGTTTGTTTTGACATGATATTGACATCTGCACCTGAGTCTATAATGCATTTGACTTTGGTATCTTCTACCAATAAGCTAATTTGCCACGACTGCTTTGAATGATTCAAAGTATTGACGACTGATGATCCTTTGTGTGACTGACTGGACGACTGTGCCTTATTGTGAAATCCCTCAGACATGTGACTGATTTCATCACTGGGACTCTGACATTTTTTATTTTGACTATTTGACTGGACATTGGATCTCTCAGACATGACATTTTTTTCATACATGTGATATGAATTGGGACTCTGACTATTTGACTGGATAATAAATCTATCCGACATGTAATTGTTTTCATACATGTGATATGAATTGGGACTCTGACTATTTGACTGGATAAAAAATCTATCCGACGTGTCACTGTTCTCCTCATAGGGATGTGATGTCATACTGTGTGTTTGTGACTGATTGTGTCTCTGACTGAGTGACTGACTGTGAGAATTACTATTATGACTGTGACCATTATGACTTTGACTATTCAGCATACCAACGAAATAATCTTGACTACCATTATCTGAATTAAACGATTGCAACTGACTGACTTTTTTATTTTTGTGACAAAATTTAGCAAAATGATTGTAAGATTTACATGACCTGCATTGAACTCCTTGGGCTGGACACTTGTAGCGATGAGACTGCCCACAGCGGCTACATGTCTTCAAGCTGCCTGAAGCTGAAGGTGACTCGCGACTGCCTGAAGCTGGCTTGCGACTGCTCGAAGCTGACTTGCGACTGGAAGCTCGCTGTCGACGATCTCCCCGACTACGGCTCCTCCGACTGAGATGCATGACGTTTTCTGACGTTCGTTGACTGGCGATGCTGCTTCCTTTGACTATTTTCTCAGCATCCTGCTGTGCGACGATGAGCGTCCTCGCTAGCTCTTGCATTCTCTGATATGTTAAGTCATGTTCTTGCAGTAACCTTTGACGCACATGTGACAAGTCCAAATTGAGGTTTGCAATGAAAATATCTTTGATGAGCGATTCCCTGAGCGTGCCAAACTCACATTCTCTGCTTCTATTCTCCAAATCCGTGAGGAACTCGTCGATGCTTTCGGATTTCTCCTGCCTGCGTGTGAAGAATAGATACCTGCACATGGTCACGTTTCTTCTTGGCTCGAAGAATCTGTCAAATTTCGATTTGACTTCGTCAAGCGTGCTCTTGTCTATTTTTAGGTTAAATGAGTTAAATATATTGAGACCTCGTTCTCCAATGCAATGTAAGAGAATTGCGATTTTCCGTTTCTCGCTTGACTTATCTAGACCTGTGGCTAACAAATATAACTCAAGTTGTTGCCACCATCTTTTCCACGTTTCAGCGTTATTGTTCGTGGTATCTGACGAAATATTTAATTGTTTCACACGTGTTTGAAAATTTGTCTCACCATCATGGCTGACGTCCGCTTGGTCCGGCATTTTCTACGACGACCTCGACTTTTTCTTGAATGATTCTTCTTAAACCACTTCTGACACCATGTTATGTTGGATGTTTATGAATGATAGTCCGTTGGGTAAGATACAGGTTTATTGGTAGGAGACACAGGACAAGAGATACACACAGTAAGACATCACAGGACACAGTGTGGCGGAGCGCCGCAGACCACAGATAATACATTTACTAGTGAAGACCATATTAGTAACATACTAAAATAGTGATGTTACAACAGGCCCCTGCAAAGCCAGCTCCGGTGAAACCCGCGTCGGTCCCGGCGAGACCGGTTCAGGCAAATTCGGCGCCGGCCTCGGCAAATCCGGGTCCGGCGCAACCGGCGCCGCAAAAGAAGAAAAGAGCGGGGCGCAAGGGCAAGGCGAAGGCGCCAGCGCCGATCGCCGACGCCCCCCCCTCGCCTAACCCACCAACGGCCGAAATCGGGTGGGAAGTCGTCGGGGAAAAGAGGAGGGGGCGCAAAGCGGCCAAAGCGGCGAAAAAGAAGGCGCATAGGCAGCGGCGAAACGTCGCGGCTAGGCTTCGCGCCCCGAAGACCGCAGCTGTAGTGCTTACACTACAGCCAGAAGCGGAACAGAGGGGCGTGACCTACCGCGACGTGCTCGCTAAAGCGAAAGCGGCGGTGGACCTGCAGGAGCTCGGGATCACCGGGGGCCTCCGGCTCAGAGTCACAGCAACTGGGGCTCGGATGCTGGAGATACCCGGTGCAGCAAGCAGCTCGTCCGCCGACGCCCTGGCTGAAAAGCTCAGGGCGTCCCTAGATGCGGACGAGGCCCGAGTGTCCAGGCCTGTCAAGTGCGCAAGCCTGCGCATTTCAGGTCTGGACGACTCCGTGGTGGAAGAGGAGGTGGTGGCTGCCGTCGTCAGGACTGGTGGGTGCCCTGCCGACCAAGTTAAGGCAGTGGGCACCGTGCGTCCTGACTTCGGGGGCATGCGAACTGTAACGGTAAGCTGCCCCGTGGCGGCGGCCAAGACAATCGTGGAGGGCCGAAGGCTCTTAGTGGGCTGGGTGTCTCCGCAGGTGAAACTGCTAGAGGCCAGGCCTCTGAGGTGCTTCCGCTGCCACGTGGGTCACCACGTGGCAGTCAAGTGCTCGGAGGTGGACCGCAGCCGACTGTGCTTCCGCTGCGGCCAGCCCGGTCACAAGGCCGCGACCTGCGACGCCGCGCCGCACTGCGACGCATGTGCGACGGCGGCCAGGCCGGCCGATCACCGGGCGGGAGGCAAGGCCTGCGCACCACCCACTAAAACCAGGGGCAAAGGCAGGTCCTCCGCGACCGCCACCACCAACGCCGCCGCTTTAGCTGCCGCCGCTGGCGCCGCTTCAGCCGCCGCTGCTACTGCCACCGCTATCGCCACAGCGGTGGCAGCCGGGCCATCAGGAGAAGCCCGGGAGGGGGCTGTAATGGAGTGCCAATAACGGCCCCACTACGCCTCCTCCAGGCGAATATCAACCACTGCGCCTGCGCTCAGGATCTCTTGCTCCAGAGCATGGCGCAGTGGTCGATTCATATCGCCGTGGTCGCTGAGCCGTACTTTGTCCTCCCCAGGGACGACTGGGTTGAGGACCTGAGCGGCTCAGTGACCATCATCTCGTCGGCTGCCGCCGGTACCCCATCCTTCGAGGGTGTCAGAAAGGGTCAGGGGTGCGTCGCAGCACGGTTCGGGGATATAGTCGTAGCGGGCGTCTACTTCTCCCCGAGCCGAACTCTCGCCGAGTTCCACAACTCCCTCAGAGAGTTGACCGTCGTCGTCGGTAACTGCTCCCTCCCCGTGCTAGTGCTCGGGGACTTCAACGCCAAGAACTTGGCTTGGGGTTCTCGCTGCACGGATGTGCGGGGAAGGATGGTGGAGGACTGGGCACTGGAGACAGGCCTGGTCGTCCTAAATCGGGGTTCTGTTCCCACGTGTGTGCGGATGCGGGGCGAGTCGGTGGTGGACATTTCGTTCGCTAGCCCCGCTCTGTCGCCGCGTGTCGTCGACTGGCGCGTCATGGAGGAGGTGGAGACCTACTCCGATCACCGGTACATCCGGCTCGACGTCTCCACCCAGACCTCCAGTGCGCCGGTCCTACAGGCCCCGAGTGGTCCGCGGTGGGCGCTGAAACAGCTGGACCGGGAGCTCCTCCTGGAAGCCTCGATCGTGCAGGCCTGGGTGTCATCACCGGACAGGCCTGCCGACACCAATCACGAGGCGGACTGGTTCCAGGAGGCCATGTCTGAGATCTGTGACGTGGCAATGCCCCGAGTCCGGTCTGGAAGCGCCCGGCGTCAGGTGTACTGGTGGTCGCGCGAGCTGACGGCACTGCGAGAGGCATGCGTCGCTGCGCGACACCTGTACGCCAGGCACCGCAGGCTCCGCATTCGAGCACCGGATGCGGCAGCCATCGAGGCGGAGCTGTATGAGGGGTACAGAGCGGCGAAGACCGCCCTCCTAGAAGGTGTCTTGCGGGCCAAGGATCTGGCCCGCGAGGAGATGCTGGAGTCTCTGGACGGGGATCCGTGGGGGCGTCCATACAAGATGGTGCGGGATAAACTCCGCACCAGGGCCCCCCCGCTGACGCAGAGTCTCCGGCCCCAACTAGTTGAGGATGTGGTGAGCGCTCTGTTCCCTTCGCGAGGGGAGCATGCTCCTCCGCCCATGGCTCCGCCGCTTGCGGTGCCACAAGCGGACCACGAGGACAACGACGACGACGACGACGTTCCGGAGGTGACTGGGGTAGATCTGAGAGCGGCGGTGGGCAGGCTGAAAGCCAAAAACACCGCCCCGGGACCCGATGGCTTGCATGGCAAAGCCTGGGTCCTGGCCCTGGAGGCTCTCGGGCCCCGACTACTAGGGCTCCTAAGCGCGTGTTTGGAGAGGGGCCAGTTCCCACTTCGTTGGAAGACGGGGAAACTGGTCCTGATACAGAAGCCGGGGCGCCCTGCGGACTCTCCGTCCGCATTCCGGCCCATTGTGCTGCTCGAACAGGTGGGCAAGCTCTTTGAAAGAGTAATTGCAAACCGCCTCGTCGGGCACCTTGTGGGGACGGGGCCGGATCTTGCGGATCACCAGTATGGTTTCCGCAAGGGGCGCTCGACGGTGGACGCCATCATGCGCGTGAGGGCCCTCACGACGGGGGCTGCAGTGTCCAGGGGTGGGGTAGTCGTGGCGGTGTCTCTCGACATCGCCAACGCGTTCAACTCCATGCCTTGGAGCTGCATCAGGGAGGCACTCCAATACCACCGGATGCCGACCTATCTTCGTCGTGTGGTCGGGTCATATCTGACGGACAGGGCCGTCATATACCCCGGTCGCTCTGGAGAGTGGAACCGGCGAGAGATGTCGTGCGGTGTCCCACAGGGATCGGTCTTGGGGCCGCTCCTGTGGGACATCGGTTACGACTGGGTGCTGCGCGCCGACCTCCCCAGCGGCGTCAGTGTAGTTTGCTACGCTGACGACACGCTCGTCCTGGCTCAGGGGGGGTCGCACCAGGCGGCGGCCGACAATATGACACGCGGGGTTGCGATAGTCGCGGAGAGGATCCGGCTACTGGGTCTCGAGGTGGCCTTGCACAAATCCGAGGCCATGGTTTTTCATGGCCGCGGAAACACGCCACCGTCGGGATCCCAGTTGACGGTAGGAGGGGTTCGCATCGGCGTCGGGTCGACGATGAAGTACCTGGGAATCGTCCTCGACAGCCGGTGGAACTTCGTCGAACACTTCCGACGTTTGGCTCCCAAGCTCGAGCGGACGGGGGCTGCTTTCAAGCGGCTCCTGCCCAATCTGCAGGGGCCAAACGCCTCCTGCCGTAGGCTCTATGCCGGAGTCGTGCGGTCCATGGCCCTTTACGGGGCCCCGGTATGGGCGCGTTCTTTAGGGCGGCGCGCCGCCCACTACCTGAACGCGCCCCAAAAGGTGGTGGCCATACGGCTTGTCCGGGGCTACCGCACGATCTCCGGCGAGGCAGCGAGCCTCCTTGCCGGACTGCCACCGTGGGATCTGGAGGCGATAGTCCTCGCGCGCCTGTTTGAGTGGCGCGCGGAGGCACTACACCGGGGGGAAAACCCGCTGCCACGGCAAGTTGCCGCTCGGCGGGCAGACCTCCGGTGCGATCTCATGGTGGCATGGAGAGAGCGACTGTCGCAACCCCGTGCAGGGCACGCCACAATAGCGGCGGTAAGTCCCCTCTTTGAGGAGTGGCTGGAGAGGCGTCATGGCGTCCTCACCTACCGCCTGACGCAGGTCCTCACCGGACACGGAAGTTTCGGGAGGTTCCTGCACATCATCGGGCGGGAGGAAGCGCCCGGGTGTCACCATTGTGACGATCGCCCGGAGGACACGGTGGAGCACACAGTGGCGGTCTGCCCAGCTTGGGCGGAGCACCGCCGTGCCCTCGTGGAGGCGATCGGCGGCGGCGATCTCTCGCGTCCGGCCCTGGTTCAGGCCATGGTCCGGAGCGAGAGGGAATGGGAAGCGGTCACCACCTTCTGCGAAGCAGTAATGCTAGCAAAGGAGGTGGCCGGGCGTTTGAGGGAGAGAACATCTGCCCAACCCAGCCGCCGCGGGAGACGCCCAGGGCGCCGGGCGCCGCGAGACGACTTCCGGCCACCGTAGATGCGGGCCTGTGGGCGGTGAGCAATGGGTAGTTCACCGTCCGTCCGTCGATTGACGACAGGCCGTGTCGACGGCGCGTTCGTGTTTCACGCGCGCCTCAAAGAGAGTCAGCAAAGCAGAGGGGCTTGCCAGAGCCTCCGCCTGCCGGGGTTGCGGGTTGTTCGAAAGAGATACCGCGGCCTCGGAACGTAAAGGGCAATAGAAGGAACATGGGTGGGTTTTAGTCAGTACAAGTCTGACATGCCCCCCCGCTCCACCCAGAGCGGGGGAAGTCATTGGATGATTTCCCACCCGAAAAAAAAAAAAAAAAAAAAAGGGAGTGTCTTAGTTCAGTTATGTAAACTTCTAGAAGCTGGACGGGTAATTGTGTGTGACAACTATTACAATACCGTAGGATTATCAAAATATTTACAGCAGCGTAAGACAGACTTATGCGGCACTCTACGGGTAAATAGAAAAGAACTTTCATGGGCAATAAGATCGAAAAAAATGGGCCCTAAACAAGGTGAAGTAATTGCTCGTCAGAAGGACAATATTACAGTTATGAAATGGAGAGACAAACGCGACGTTGCAATGATTTCTGCATGCCATGACGCTAGTATGCAAATGTCTTCGGGATATCAACAAAAATTGAAGCCGAAAGCCGTGCTCTATTATAATGAGCGAAAAAAGGGCAAAGATGTATCTGACCAACTTTAAAGTTATTATGACCCTAAAAGAAAGTCTCTAGCATGGTACAAAAAGATCGCTTTAGATGTTTTGATTTGTGCATCAGTAGGTAACAAACGCTACCCTTTTGTTTCAGAAACTACATTCAACTGCTAATAGAAAATTACGCAAAACCGTACTACAGACGCAGCAAGAAATTATTAGGGAGTTCTTGCAATTGGACAATGTATCAGATGCGAATACAAGTACATTGACAAATAGTCCAAGACCGTCTACTAGCTCGATCGCAAGTCAGCACTTTTTGACTAAAATTCCGCGGAAAGAGGACAATAAAATTGTCCGAAAAAGATGCCATGGATGCTACGAAGACTTGCGTAAAGAAGGTACAAACTGGCAAATTGCTGCAAAAAGAGTAAAACGAGTGGATACTGAGTGTTTGCAATGCAAAAAATCGTTTTGTTTATGCTGTTTCCAAAACAAACATAATAAGAAATAATTCAGAAATAACTTGTAATTTTCTAGAACAATAAAAATATTTTTTCGTATGTCCCGGCGTTTTTCTTTATTTTATGATCGTACTAGTACGTCCAATGCAGAAACTGCACGCCCAGTGGAATTATTCTCTTTAGAAGTTGTATAATTATATCTCCTGACGCACATATGGCTCAGGAGCGTATTAGTGCTGTTTACACGCACGATTCCTGAACCATATGTGGCTCAATGGACAGTGAACGTGTTAATTAATTATAAGAATTGTTTAATAAGTAGTTACTTTCAAATTGTTTTCTTTTTATTAACAACGGGGAATAGCCTGAAGTTGGAAGCACACTGCACGGAATCCAACCACGGAGGGACTGGCTATCTTTCCTTTACTGTTGGAAAACGTTTTAAATTGTTATGACGGTAGATTTAGTTTAGATGGTGGTAGCTTGCCAAGTTGACTTATAACAAGCCCTACCACCAACTAAAACTAGCACAAACCGGGATCGAACCCGGGATCTCTCGCAAACAGGTGGGTGAACTACAACACCACAGAGATGGTGAATAGTGTAAGAAGAAATTTAAAGTTCAATTAAATAAAATATTTTTTATACAGCTTCTTCGTCATCATAATTAACATATTCATAAAACATGTCATCTAAAAATTGAGCAGGATCATTAATAGAGTGGTATCGTGCCCAACTGAAATACCACAGAACGGTCATCACATGTACACAGCAGCCTACCGTTCGGTTGCCCACCAAACAATTACAATAATAACCAGCAATATCTGACATATGGTTGGTTGTGCGACTATTAACTAAAATATATGCATAATAAACCTTATTGCCAAAATGCCGAGATCTAATTCTGCCTCTTATCGAGATATTTGTCCGTTCCCAGTATCAATGGCAGTTCATCCTCTATATCAATGGCCACTTCAATTTCATATTTCCTCTCGTTACGGACATGCTGTCCGTAATAAGAGCGTGACTGTTTGATTTGATACGTACCTAATGCTATCATTATTAAATCATGTAGAGATAACTTAGGAAAAGTATTTAAATGTGGATGCTCAGCATCTATACGTCTGAAAATCGTTCTTCGTCTGTTAATATTTTCATTCTTTATAAAAGCACCTAAATGATTTGTAGTTTTTATTTTAGCTAAAGCTAGTTCCAATAATTGGCGGGCATCTGGTCGATCTTGTATAGGTATATGATTTATTTAATAATGCACACGCTATTAAAATCTGTCATGAGATGTGTCGATGCGCGGTTATAGTATTCTTGTCGAAACAACAACTTAAAATCTCTTTTTATACGACCGTTGACAACCTCGATCACCCATCGACACATATTAACACACCTAGAACGATTAGCCTGCTCTGTGGTAAGTTGATTTTCACCTTCTAAAAGTGATTCGGGCATGAGTGTTTTATATCCATATCTCTGCAATTCACCCTGAACATCTCTGAAGCCCCTATCTAATATAAAATGTCATTAGGCCTAAAGTAAGCTCTTAAGGGACTCCTTTCACTAAGAAATTCTTTTGACATTATACACCGTGAAAGGAGATTGCCCGTTTTGTAAGGGAAGTTCGGTCCCAGTGGAAAATGCTTGTGCCCTGAAGTATTTTATTTTACCTAATAGTAAAAACATAGCATTTTCATAATCTGAAACCTTTTTTCATTTATTCACCCTGGTTCAGGAGATATAATTAATTTTCTGTTTTAAAAATCTAGGTTATAATTACAAATTGACATAAACTTGACATAAACATACATAACTATTACTATTTATGCAGATTTCCATACTATAAGCATGTTTATGCACAAAGTAATGAAGACATAATTAGGCATACTGTAGACATAATTACGTATCGTTAATAATAACTACGTAAATACGGGATTCCAAACTCAACGTAGGTATCTAAACGAAGCAATCACGAACGAAACGAATCTCAGAATCAACAAAGTGCTGTGACATGCGCAAGTAAATGTTGCCAGATCAATTATTTTTAATCCATTAGTAAATCGATTTCAGTTTTTTTATCGATTAAAACTCTTGTTAAAACGGCGTTTCCAAAATACTTTTATGTTTGTGTAAATCGCTTTTATGAACATCTAATCAACAAAATAGACTTATGAAAATACGCAACCTATTGTTGTCATATTCCATCGCTATTACTCGCATAGACTATAAGCAGTGAATATCCACTAGTTTACGTCATTAAATATTTTACATAATTAAACTCATACTTGGCCTACACCTGTCTTCGTGCATTCCAGATATAATACGCTACAATAATAAGTACCTATGAAAAAAACAGGGTTTACACCATTCTAACTCATCGTTGAGAAAACATATTGCCAAATCAGTAGCTTTGAAGTTGTCAAATATTGAGACTTACATTTAAATGTTGAGACGTAAACTAGCTTCAATAATTATTGTTAAAAATATTTTTTTAATTATCTTTTTGTTTTGATATCGATTACTCCATTGATTACTATACGTCATTTTCGATAGTTATTTGTTTTCTGGCAACTTTTTTTTGTACACCTATCAAACGGATGTCGATGTAATGTTTAACTATTAATAATAATTAACTTTATTCCCAGGGTGGAAGAAATTGTATAAAAAATAATTTGCACACAAAATAATAAATAACATTTTTTGGTTATTATTCCAATCAGGCACACGACTGCACAAAAGGGACCTGCCCCGTGGCAATGTCCTTTGATTGGTTGTTTTCCCGCGGCAGAACGACTTGCCTTAAGGAGTACTTTCGAAACAACGAGTTAAAGTAAAAAAATAACGATGTTTTTGTTTTAAAATAATTAAAAAAATATTCATTAACTCGAAAAAGTGAGTTACAATAGTAACACTTAATGTAATTGTAGGTACTAGGTACTACTCGCGTCACCACCGACAAAGAAAAGCGATGCACAAAATAATGTTCAAACCAAAATAAACTCTCGCACGTAGTGATACGGCATAAAATAGTTTGCATGGAACAATACAAAAAATCACCGCGAAGCCGACAAAAGAAAGACCGATTTAGAAATGTTTAAAGTAAAATTAGCTCTCGCGTGTAGTGATACGGCATAAACTAGCCTGCGCGTAACAATATCAAACGAAGCCGCCAGCGCCTATTTTACACGTGCGGCGCACGCGGCTGTGACCCTGACCTACTTAGTTTTCCCGCGAATATCGTACGCGCAGCACGCGTCATCACTGTAAACTGCAATGGATCGACATTACAATTACAGCAATGTGGAGTACGTCGCTATGGTGCAGCTGTATGCTAGGGCTGATTATGACTCCCATGCTGCCCGGCGATTTTACGCAGAGCGGCACCACTTGGAGTCGCTCCGTCTTCGCGGGGTTCTGAACCCCCAAGTCCCATCGCCACGGACGATCGTAGCGGCGACACAGCGGCTACTAGATCATGGACAGTTCCATACATGCACAGGGCAGAGGTCGACCGGCCGTTATTTTGCCAGCGCTCGACGAGGAGATCATCGAGTACTTCGAACAGGATCCTCGTCGAAGTACGCGCCAGGCCGAGGCTAGGTTTGGCGTAAGCCAGTACTACATCTGGAAACTACTGAACTCTGAAGGACAGCATCCTTATCATTATCGCGGAGTTCACGCTCTCCACGAAAATTACCCCCAGAACAGAATTGCGTTTTGTCAGTGGTTGATCGACAACCAAGATAAGAACATTTCGTGGACGGATGAAGCAACTTTTACGCGAGTTGGAATCTTCAACCAGGCGTAACGAACATTTTTGGGCTTTTAGTAACCCACATGTTATTCGCGAGTGTGCGCATCAAGTGCGTGCGTGCATAATTAATGGCCACCTCATAGGACCGCATTTCGTGGCAGGACACTTAACAGGTGGAACCTACCTGGAAATGATACGCAACATTATCCCGGACTTATTGGACGACCTTCCGCTAGCGGTGCCCATGGACAAACTGTACTATCAGCATGACGGGTGCCCGGCTCATTATCACCGCGCCGTGCGAGAGCACTTGAACTTGGTGTTTCCCCAGCGCTGAATCGGACGCGGCGGGCCAGTGCCTTGGCCACCAAGAAGCCCGGAGCTAACTCCGTTAGACTTTTACTTGTGGTCTGAGCTCAAGCGCCTAGTGTATCGTGAGGAACACGAAACTCGCGACGCGTTAGTAGCTGCGATAGTGGACGCTTTTGGTATCGTACGTAGGGACAGAGACACCTTATTTAAATTGAAAGAAAACCAATTAAAACGTGCGCGATTGTGTGTACAACGGAATGGCTTCCACTTCGAACAATTACTCCGTTACCGGGAAGTGTAAGTAGGGTCATTACGCTGGATCGCGGCCCTGCGTTGTTTCGCGGCCTCTTAGAGGACCAATCGTATGAATATTGATAGATAGATAGATAAATCATTTATTTGATGCAACAAAGGACACAATACAAGAATTAATATTAAAAAAAAAATACAAAACAGAAAAAAAGGCACACATAAAATAAAAAAAAAAAGTAAGGTAGACTAAGTTAAATCGACCCATAGGCATTTAGACACATTACATAATTGTATTTATTAGGGTCGCCCATTACTGGGCGGTGTGTGTCTCAAAATTGCACCAAAAAGGAGTCCAGCTCAGCATAATGCCAGGTAGATTACCTGACGCTGGTATTCTGCTGAATCCTGCTAGTGACACACGGATGTCGAGAAAATGTGCGGCGAATATTATGTAGGTAAGTTGTCAGTACGAAAGATTTTGAATTTAAATACTAAAATTATTATTAAACTTGATTATCACAGTATAGGTAATATGTGTAATGATAACTGTAATTTAAGTTGTATGGAGTGTGTCTAATAGTGTTTGTACGAGTTTACTTGTTCGTGTAGGTATCATTATGTTTCAGTTTTTTATCATAATGTACGGTGAGTATAGTTGTAATGTGTTTTGTGTATTGTGTAACGTGTATTGTAATGTGTTTCGGGTATGAGTTTCATTTTTCACAGTTTTTGTCTGTTGTTAATAGGACAAAGTGAGCCGTTAGGACCAGAAAACCCTCTATATTATGGAAGTGTTGGTGACGGTCAGGCCCAGTTTCTTCTGAGCGTCAATCAGATACTGCCGCAATCGACTCCTAAAGGTACCGAGCGTTTTTAAATTCCTTATCGGCGGGGGAATGTTGTTCCAGCATTTGGACGCGGCGTACCTGAAACTGCCTCTGAAGGCTGCCGTCTTGTGCACTTCTGTAGTGAGTTGCTGAGAGCACTGTCTGATCGTGCATTCTCTCCTACTAGCGATCCAGCTCAGCTTTTTATAAAGATAAGCCGGCTCCTTGTGCTTAATAACCCCAAACAATAGACATGCTAAGTGTAATTTACGGCGTGAATTCATTTTAAGAATGGAGTGTTGGTTTAAAAAAGGTGTTATATGGGTTCTAGGCGGAACTGAGAAGCAAAATCGCGCACAAGCGTTCTGCACTGTATTGCAAAAATAAGAATTCTATTTCACTCTTGCCAACGCGTTGTGGCACTTTAAAAAGATGGATAAATACAGAATGTCATGCCTATTCAAATTGGCCGGTTAACCTAATCCATCTGCCGGAACTAAATCGTCCATTTTGCCAGCCGCGCTATCAGCGCTCACACGTACGCTAAACTGCAAAAGAATTAGCGAACAAGTCCCGCTTCAAAAGTAAGTATTTCAAGTTTACGATTACTTATTTCTAGTGCGATTGTTTTTAAGTTATCATAGTTGTTTATTTCATGTTATTTTTCATTTGTTTTGGGAGTAAATCACTTTAATACCAGTTTTTTCTGGGGGCCGCCAACCAAAACAATAAATTTTTAGTAGAGTTGGTATACGGCCGGGTGGCCGCGGCACTAGCTCATTGAATGAACTAAGTGGCTTTCTTTCTTAACAGTAATGTAAATAAAGTTTCGCTTTGTGCAACATTTTTCTATTGTTGGTGTTGGTTTAAATGATATAGTTAGTTCACGGCCGCCAAAATATAATTTTATACGCATTTATAGCTATCATGTGGCCGCAAACTAACACATGCTAATAAAACAAATCCGTTTCGCGGCCCTCTGAAAATCATATGAAAAATAGAAGGCCGTTAACTGATTATTTGAAAATAGAGGAGTCAGTTTACGGCCACTTCTTTTACACAGACTGTTTTGGTTGGTGTTTAGATATTTTTATTATTACAGATGTCTACGAAAAACCCCAAAAAAAAAACTGTGACTTACACTGCTGAAACTCTACAGAAGGCATTAAAAGAACAAATCCCAATAAGAGAAGCATCACGTAAATTTAATATTCCAAGATGTACAATTCAAGATCGATTAAGTGGCAGAAGGACGGACGAACTAAAAAAACATGGCCCCGAGCCAGTGTTGGGAGAACAAGGCGAGAAAAAGGTTGTAGATTGGCTTATAAATATAGCCAAATGTGGTTTTCCTGTAAAGAAGCAAGAGCTATTAGATACCGTTCAAAAAATTTTCAAGGATTTAAAAAAGCCGAATCCTTTTAAAGATGATCGTCCTGGGCAGACATGGTATCTAAACTTTTTAAAACGACATCCTGAGATATCGGTAAGATCAGCAGAAGGAATCAACAAAGCTCGCGCTAGGGTGACCGAAGAATTGATTCGACTGTGGTTCCGCGAACTGGAAATGTTTTTAGAGCAAGAGGGGCACTCGGATATACTTGCAGAACCCGAAAGGATTTTTAACGGCGATGAAAGTGGGTTTTCACTTTGCCCAAAAACGGGAAAAGTTCTTGGTCCAAAAGGTTATCGAAATCTCTACCAACTTAAAGCTGGAAACGAAAAAGATAACCTTACAGTACTCGTAACATTCAACGCTGCTGGTGAAATGTGCCCACCATTGGTGGTTTTTCCATATATTAGACCACCAAAAAGTTTAACCGACAACATGCCACAACACTGGAGTCTAGGAAGAAGCGAATCCGGGTGGATGAATGGAGATGTATTCTTCGAATACATCACTAATGATTTTAATAATTGGGTTACAGAAAATAACATCAAGAAGCCCATTCTTCTGCTTGTCGATGGACATAAGTCACATATGTCTTTAATGTTGAGCTCTGTCTGTGAAGAGCTCGGTATCATTTTATTTGCTCTTTCCCCGAACACTACGCACATGCTGCAGCCTGCCGATGTCAGCGTGTTTGCTCCATTAAAAGCCCAGTGGAAGAGTCACATAAGAAATTTTCTTTCAAAGCCGGAAAATTTGAACAAAGCTGTAACAAAAACAAATTTTTGTCATCTTTTTAAGGACATTATTGAAAATCCAAAAAATAAAATTAATATAGTCAATGGATTCAGGCGATGTGGACTTTTTCCGTTTGATCCGAACGCAGTCGACTACACAAAATGTGTCCAAAACAATTTGGTCAAGCGAACCGTTCGCGTGAAAACTCGGGAATAACGAATGAAGACCTTATCGCTACCCGCAAGGTAATTCGACATTTGAGACCAGTCCTAAAAGGGAAGAAAATTGACACAAAATTGATCCTAAAGGAAATAAAAAAGCTGAGAAGGTCAGAACCCAGAGAACCTCAATATATTACCGGATCTGAAGACAATACAAACTCAACACTCGACGTGTCGAGCATTCATCTTTTGTCAAATTTTTCGGCTCATTCATCTGCGAATGCTTCTGATCTCGCCCCACCGCTCGTTTTCAATCCAAACCCGCCGCATGATTATGATGTTACGTCTGCAAATGTTACCAATTTCGCTCCATCGCAAATACATGATCCTGCCCCACTGACTCTTGTTATTGCGGGTGAAGTTCCCAAAAGTACCGCTAAGAGTTTTCCAAAACATGGCTTGTCGAATTTAGTAACATCTGATTTTAGCGGCCTTGAGTTGGGAACAGTGGTTTCTCTGGACGATATTGTGGTCATTCCGTTCCAAACCAGCACACCCAAAAACCGAAACCCAAGTCCCAAATCTCTAGTTCCTATTGAAATCTCTCCATCTTTAAAACCGGACTCGAATAATGCCCCTCTATGCACGGAACAGATACACCAAATCCAGATTACAGATGAACCTGGAAGTATGGAAACTTGCACCGAAGAAGTTCCAAGTAGTAGACCTAAAGAGCAATTGGGATCTGAACAGACTGACACTGAAACAGTTTCATTATCTCAAGTACCAACTTTAAAAGAGAACTTGCCATTATGTACCGTAACTGCCACAGAAAAATCGGAAGACGAAAATGAATTTCTGACATTTGGCGTAACTCACCAGCAACTAGAAGGAAGGTCTCTTTTATCACTGGATGACGTTACAGTTATTCCAAATATATCAGAACATTCAGATTCTCATGACGTTCTGTCAAAGAAATCATCATCTTCCACAATTACATCCGCATCCGCCAACAACAAAAATTCAATAGATCCAAGCACAGTATTCGAGCAACATCTGTTTATACCCCAACCTCTAGAAAAGTCCAAACAAAATATACCCAAAGCTCGAATTCCGTCGGCGATATCGGGGAAGAAATGGCGAGAATACCATCTACTAAAAGAAAAAGCTAAACAAGAAAAGAATGAGGAGAAAGAAAAAGTTAAAGAAGCTAAAAAGCAAGCCGTGAAGCGGAAGCAAGAAGAAACAAAGAAAAAAAAAAGAACTACACCAAGCCAAGAAACTTAATAAAGGAAAACTTTTCGACTACTGAGTTAACATCAAAAGAAAATTGTGGCCAATGCGCAAATATCTTAAACAGTGACACTGAGGACGATGAAAACAAAAATGTTGGCTGTGATTTTTGTACTAAATGGTTTCATTTGAAGTGCACTGATTTTATAGGACTGACATACGATGATGTTAAAGATAAACCGTTCAAATGTAACATGTGCATTATGGATCCTTAGAAATAATGCACATATTGCACTTGAACGAGTTATACGATTTTTTTTTATAACTGTTGTTCCTGTTGATTATTTTGATCTCGTACCAACTAAGAACTTAATTAAAGACTGTTTTATACTTTATATGTTTTGATAAGTACAATATACATACATTATTACAGGTAGTCACCTAGTACATAATTCCATTTATTGATTAAGTGATAACTCGTTATAGTTTTTTTAAAGACTGATTAATATAAGTTACTGTTAACAAGTCAATTAATACATGTTGATTATTTAAAATACTAGTCTTGTACGCTTAAATTATGGATCTCAAGATTTAAAAAATGTTAATGATAACCAAACTTAATTTGTTGCAATATAAATTGATTATAAAACGTTGTTTTATTTCATCATTGTAGAGATAGTAATGTAATGTGTTTAACAAAGAGAGAAAATAACTGTAGTATAGATGAATGAAAGTGTAGTACGAGTATGTTAGAAGTATGGAAGAAGAATATATGGATTACCTAGAGGTTAGGACTTTCGAATAAGGAAAGAAAGGAGGGAAAATAGAGGAAGGAAAGAAGAAAGGACAGAGCGGAAAGAATTGTTGCACAAGTTATGAAGGTGAGTTAAATGGTGGGAGGAGAAGGTAAAATGCTGTAGAGATAATGCCTGAATGACGAGATAGTAGTGCGTGACCCTAGATAAAATTGACAAATCTTGTGGAAATAAGAGATGTTAGAAAAGGCAAGGTTAAGTTAGAGCACATGAAAGGGACGAATATTGAAGAGAAAATGCTTTTTAAGAGTAAAGGCATTTGATTGACAATCGCAATCATATGCCATGATGTGGAATTTTATGATAGGATTATTAGGTATGGCGAAAAGTGTATGTAAAACTGGCGGCCGAAAACTAGCTCTGAGTGGCCGTGAACTGAAAAAAGTGGCCGTCAACCGGCATTTTGAGTAAATTTGAGGTTTTTATTTATTTAAAAAAAACTGTTGGAATATCCCAACTAGCAAAATAATGTCTTATAAAAGGTTAAATAACGTTTTCGATTTAACTTTCAGTCTTATCAAAGGTTTTATAAAAGTTATTTATACTTGTATATAACGCGGTTTTGGGCGCAGATTACATAACTATTCAATTGTGTAAAGGTCGTTTTATGATCGCATCAACGTCTATTACATTGGGTAAAAATCACATAGACGTTGCAAGTATAACTAATACGTTTTGTAATACTAAGTGTTAATACTACTATATAACTATAACACAGTTGCATAGACGTAAAATAACAAACAAAAGCGTCATGTTATGGTTAAACGATGACGTCTATATTCATTTTGTTACACGAATACATGAAACTCGTACAATTTTTTTTTTGTCTTGGAAAACTTCATAAAAAGGTAAGTCAAAGTTTTGCTTATTATTTATCTAACGCAATGGAAAGTCTATAATGTTGTGGAAGTTGAGGAGCGGTGATTTTACTTGGGCATTTAACTTTTTCGATAAATCTATAGTGATCTTTATTTATATTTTAATGGGCCTTCATAATATTGGTATTTTAATATTGTGTATTATAATAAAATACTATAAATTGTCATTAAAGTTTCTGCCATATTGCCATCAAAGCATTGGACGACTGCTTTACGACGGTTAGATAACTATTGGTTTTATACATGTTTCATAATCGATTCATGTCGTCCACCATGACGGTTTCAATTAGGGTTCAGTTGGAAAATAAAAAACCTTTATGCAATACTACTATTTTTATTTTTCAGGGATCTTATCATGGTTATATTTTTGGACATAGATAAATTTTTAACTAAAAGAGACTTAATGTGTCTTAGACATTTAGAATGGCCATGGGATAAAACGCATTTTAAGTTATCACTGAAATGTTATGGATGTAGTAATCCTACCGATCCGACAATATTGAAACATTTTATAATACATAATAACGTACCCTCAGTGGAAAATAGGCATAAGTGAATTTACATTGAATCATCGATTTTATCATATTTGAAAAGTACGTTTAAAGATACATACGCAATTTTTTTTCATATTTTTCTTGTTTAATTTGACGAATTAATTCAAGAAAATAGTTTTGAGAATTTATATTCCATCACTTTTTTTCTTAAGGATTAGTAGATTATGTGATATAACGCAAATAATAAATTAAAAAATATGACATATTAATTAATAATATGTTTATACCTAAAATTTAATGTAGAAAATAAATAGTAACAAATATTATGATTTAAATGCGTTTGCTTTTTTTACATCGCTAGTCTTGTATACACGATTATCTTTTTATTCGTTATATTAACTAGGTAAGGAAATTATCTTAAATGCGCTTACTTAACCAAAAAGATAAACTTAAAAAATAAAAACAGCAGTATGACTGTTTACTTCTTATGAACTTAAAATAAATTACAATAATAACAATTACTGCTTTTTTCCACTAAAAACTTTCCTTTACGTCGAAACATAAGACTACAAACTGCAGCACGGCTGTAACATAAGAATTATTACTTCTTTCTTCCACTAGAATATTTTCATTGCACCGGGACGTAAGATTTGATACAGCGGCGCGGGAGTAGACAGCGGGAACATAAGCGTGAATACGTCGATGCAGGGGGAGGGGGCGGTGCGTATCCACGCGCTTGACAGTCAGTGCCCGTTTCTAGGTCAAGGTAATAGCTGCGTTTACGCATTTGCGAAAACAAAACAACAACAATTGAGTGGTTTTTCTTCTTATTTTAAAGTAAAGTGACCTGAAAATATATAACCGGACACAGCACAGTAGGGCGAGAAGAATTTTGAAGTTAATAGGTAAGTACATTTAGATTTAATTCTTATAAAAGCTAAAAATAAATTATTCCACAATGACGTGTTTACTGTATAATCAATAACATTGAGCGACTGTCGTCCGACCTTTGTAACCGGAACCAAAACAATATCGTGGTTACACATTCTGAATGAATGAAGGTGCAGTTTCCTCACGATGTTTTATCTTACCGCCAGCTAGTGGTTCAAGTAGTATGTAAGTGCGCTAGACAATTACAGCAATCGTCTGGTCTCAAACTAGGGGAACCTATATGAATGATTCGCTGTCTATTATTATAAAATTAATTTCTGTTACTAACGTGTAATTTTATTTCTAATTTGTAAAGACATACCATAGATGTTATAACAAAATGTGTATTTGTAAATATTTATATTAGGTACATGATACTTTCAAAATCGTTAACTAGGTATTATTGTTTAATCTATACTAATAATATTATAGAGAGGTAATATTTTTTTGTTTGTTTGTTTGTAATAAATAGGCTCCGAAACTACAGGACCGATTTTAAAAGTTCTTTCACCATTCGAAAGCTACGTTATCCACGAGTAACATAAGCTACTTTTTATCCCCGTAAGTAGGTACCACGCGGGCGGAGCCGCGGGCGGAAGCTAGTATATTTATATAAAAGTAATCGATCTGTGTCCGAAAAAACCGACACAAAGTTTGTTCAACCCGGGAATTGAACCCAGGACTTATACCACTAAACTAACGAGGCGTTATATTTATATACTTACATCTAAAAATCTCAGCCATATCACTTTAATTACCTGGTCTTAAACTAAGGATTCTGTAAAGGATTTGGCAAGGGGTACGTACACTCAGACCCAAGTCAGTTTAGTAAAGTTTGTTTGTTTGTCCGACCGGGAATCGAACCCGGAGCCTTTCGCCCTATAGACACTAATAATTGTGGCACCGAGGATGTCAGACAAAGAATAATGTCTTACCTTAACTTACCTTATTTTGTGAGCAAGACGTCTTTAGTAACAACTTAATATGATATTATTTATATTACATTTTATAATAAAATAATTTATTTACAGACGACGACACAGAAGCAGAACAAACATCTGGAAATTATGAAGTCAGTCGTGGTGATATTATGTACACCGCGCCGTCAACAAGTCGAAGTAGCAGACGACAATCCACAGTAAATTACAGAATTAGTGAGTCTTCGAATGAAGAGCCATTTTCACCACCGGTATCTGAATATTTACCAAGAGATTTCGAGTCCTAGTCCGATAGCAGACTTAGGCAATACTTTACCATCTTCAATATTGAATGACTTCGATTTTAGTTTGAGAGATTGCTTAGGTAATTCTACACTTTTCTCTTCTCCAATTTCCACCACTCATAATAATTTATTTTTTATAGCGTCACCTACTGTCGTTTTTATATCTAATCCTCAAAAAACAATTTCTATGGGTAACAAAGACAGTTATGAAAATTTAGCGGTATCATCAGGAAATTACATAGAAGGAGTTAATCCTTTGCCGAATGATGCCGATCTTGAACCCGTATCCACGTTCTGGTATAATGCACCACTTCCTGAAAAGAGCATAACTGCCGCAGAACCTGAAACAGAACCTACATTTACTAGCCCTACAAGAACTCTGCTGACTCTTGAAAGTACTACGGTCATGCTTCGTGAAGCAGAGCCTGCATCCATAGCATGTCGCGACGAATTTCCGTTAGTTGAACATAATACTGCCGCAGAACCTGAAAAAGAACTTACATCTACAAGTCTTGCAAAAACTCCACAGACTCTTGAAAATACCCCGGCTATACTACCTGAAGCAGAACCTACATCCATAACATGTTATAACGACGAAACTCTTCCAGTTGGACATAATACTCTCACAGAACCTGAAACAGAACCTATATCTACAAGCCCTGATAGAACTCCACCGGTCTCTTCAATTGCCACAGCTATAGTTCCTCACTCAGACCCTCCAATCATAGCCTGCCACGTTGAAACTCTACCAGCTGGATATAATTCCACCACAGAACCTGAAGCAACGAATTCTCGTCCAGTGTTAGTAACTGAAGCTAATACAAATCCTAGAAAAAGAAAGCGTAATCCCGAAAAATGGTCTCAAACACAAAAAAAAATCAAATTAAATACAGGTCAACAGCCTCAAAAACAGATGCAAGAGCCTTGCAAGTGTAAGCTTAAATGCTTTGAAAAAATACCCAGCGACAGGAGGTTGGTAATATTTAAGCAATTTTGGGCTTGTGGTAACCATGAAACTCAATGGCAATTCATTTTGAAAAACACTGAGATTATAGAACCTAAAGTTATGAAAATTCAGCGTAAGCGTGAACGAAATCGTACACTGGTTTATTATTTGCCGTCAAAAAACGATGTATGCCTTGTGACTAATTTGAAAGTGTGCAAAACTATGTTTCTTAATACGCTAGGTATTAAAGAAAGAACAGTTTACACTGCCATTGATAAATATGCTAATGGGGACCAAATAACAGACCTTCGAGGAAAACATACCAATAGACCTCATAGAACAGCCAGCGAAACAGAACAGAGTGCAATTCAACATATTCAGTCCTTTCCTTGTATCGAATCTCACTATCTTAGACAAAATTCCAGCCGTCAATATTTGTCACAAGACTTAAATATCTCAAAAATGCATCGTTTGTACAAAGATTGGATATCAGAAAATGAAAACTTTCGTAATACTAAAGTGGCAAGCGAATATCAATATAATCAAATATTTAATACACATTTTAACCTTTCTTTTTTCCGGCCGAAGAAGGATTTGTGCAATTTATGTAGCAAATACGACAATTCAACTGAAGAAGGTAAATTACAACTGAAAGAGGATTATGACAGTCATATAAAAAATAAAAACATCATACGAAATATGAAGGATAGTGAAAAAGAATCAGCAGATCCTAATGTGAAAACTGTAGCTGTTTTTGACTTGGAAAAGGTTCTTAGTTTACCGCAATCTAATGTGAATATTTTCCATTATAAAAGGAAATACCCCGCATACAATTTCACTGTGTACAATTTAATATCCCGTCAAGGGTTTTGTTATCTATGGCATGCACAAATTGCAAAAAGGGGTGCGAATGAAATCGCTAGTTGCTTATTACACTTCATTAAATCTGAAGTTAACAGGGGTATAAAGTCAATTTCACTGTATTCAGATAATTGTTCGGGCCAGAACAGAAATCGGTTCATATTCGCGATGTATATTTATGTATCACGTGTATTGAACGTAGAAGTTACACACAGGTTTTTACAAACTGGCCACACTCAGAACGAAGGCGACTCAATGCATGCCTGCATCGAGAAAAATATGAAAAATAAGACATTGTACTCGCCTGACCAAATGTACGAAGTAATCATGAATTCAAAAGTACAAAATAAGTTTGTAATTAAAGAAATGAATCAAAATGACTTTTACAACCTAAAAAGTCAAGTCACGACAAGCAAGAATTGGTCACAAGACACAAACGGGCATAAAGTATTTTTCTCAAAAATTAAAGAAATCAAAACAAGTCCCGATGCACCAAATAAATTATTATTTAAATATGATTTCGAAAGTGAATATTTGGTACTAGACACTACAAATCGTACGACGACGACGCGCACACGCAAATCAAATAATGCCAATGCTGTAGATGTTAATGAACTTCCACTTGCATATGCTCAATTGTTACCTATTTCTGACGCGTTGTTCAAAGACTTAATTAGCCTGTGTAATACAAATGCTATACCTCTACATTACCAAACATTCTATAGAAATTTGTTATCAGCGACTGAATCTCCAAATTTGGAGGTATTTGATTCATCTGAAGAAGAATAACTTTACTAGTTCCCGTATTTTTGATCTCATTATTATTTTAATTTGAATTTTGTTGAATTTTTATATTCATACGTATAAACATATTGATTATTAATAATTTTAAAACAAAAGGTACTGTGAAAGTATCAAAGGTCTTATTTTGTTAACAAATTATGCATGTCATGTTACCATAGATTTGTATTGAGAAAATAATAATATTTTGTTACATTTATATCCCTTCATTACCAAACATTCTATAGCCTAGAATGTTTGGTAATGAAGGAATTCGTAGAACGAAGATAACGTAGAAGGGAACAAGATTTTTTTGATTTATTGCTTAAAGAAGGTTTTTTTTTGTATTTTTATTTGTTGATTATTTTAAAACAAAAGGTACTGGCAATGTGTAAAGTACCTTGATTTGTTAATAATTTTTGCTTGTTATCTTAGATTTTTATTGAGAGAACATAATATTTTGTTGTACGGAGCCAAGAAAGAAGTTATTTCGTTAATTGTTACAAATCTTAACAAATGATCTACTGATTAGTTAATCATTTAAAAAAAAGTCATTAGTGGTAGTAATCTTCACCGAAACTCCACATTGCTGAATTATTACTGTCAAATTTTATTGTTGATAGTACGAACTTTAATTGTAGCCAAAACTATAATTATAATTTGCCTGAAATAAAAAAATAATGAACACAAAAAATGCATTTCCTTTTTTTCCCTTTAGTCATAAATATTAACTCTAAGTAATATGTGTTAATATGCAGCTAACTTTTCTTTAACATAATAATGGAATAAGTAATTATCTTTATTTATTTAAGTTACCTTAGCAAGCCCCTAAATTGAAAAATGGGGTAAGTATTGCTAATACATTTCAAACATAATTGTAATAAAGGAAATAATGTAGTAATCTTACTTATACTAGCATAAATGTTTGTATTTACAAGTTCATTACTGCTTTAATACAACATACTTTTTGAAATATTTTTTCTTTTCTGGCAAAGTCTGGCATACATTTTGATACTCAGAATCCTGTATTTCATTACATTTTGAAAAATAGCATAATATTTTTTTTTTACAATTCCTAATAAACTATAAACATTAGTACTAACTTAAATACAACACGCAGTGCAACTGTTTTTTTCTCCTTTTTTTGATACAAGAATAATTCTTCTTCGTTTGAAAATAAAGTAAATATGCCCATAAAATCAATTTTTTCGCCATACTGAAAAATCACCATTTTCGTCTTATGCCTTTTTTCCACTGGGGGTACGATAAAAGAAGCATAAATCAATTATTAAACTACGATTTCTTTTGGTGCCGAAATTGTAAGAAGTTTGCAATATATGACCATTTTACCGAGGACGAATGTTATTGCAATTTTTAAATTATTGTTTCCTACGTACCTGCTTACGTACGTACCTACTACGTACTACCTCAATTAATTATTCATCAGGTTAGTTCGTCTGCATATATTATTAAATTTACGAAATAGGTAACGTAGAGCCACGTAGAAATAAGTAACGTAGTATCAAATTAACGGCGCACGTTTTAGTTGTTTCCCTTATCTTTCACCTCGCTCGCGCGCTCTATGCATTTCGTTGCTCGCGTTGTCTCACTCTGGGCAAGAGCGCCGAGCGAGTGAATGAGGCGCACGGGGGTACTGAAGGGTGCGCAGTGCGCTTGTTTTTGGATTTGGCAAGGTTTAGGTCACTTCGCGTTCAGTATTGTGGGAGTGCTCGATCCATTCTTACGTGCGTATTAAAAGATATTCAATGCGTATTATTGTTATACCTAAAGAAATGAATTAAAATAGATGTTTAATTGGTGCTATCGTCCAAAACAAATAATAATAGCAACAGTACGTAGTAGCTAGTATAACTAATACAGTGCCTACTTATCTATAATTTTAATGTACCTATTTTATGTTCGGATGTGTAATTAAGGCAATATTTAACCAAGACAATGTTTCGTTTTTAGGTACTTATGGCGTATAAAATTGTTCAAACTGTAGAAAGGGGAAAGTTAATTTTAACAGCGGTTCCTGACAAATGGGAAAGGAATGGTTTGTTATATTGGCCTAGAAGAAAAGTTGAAGATTACTTAAAGAATCCGTTTTCCTATCCCGAAGATTCCTGGTCAACATTACCATGTGTAGTAAAAAGAAGTGGCATTTCTACATTGGAAAGTGCTGAAATAGAAGTTACCCAAATGTCAACAATGAGCGACACAGAAGAAGAACATGAAGAATCGCAACGACATGGACGTTTAACGAAAAATATTGCTGTTCAGGAATGCTTTAACGACCTGGCTAATACCTGTGTTGTAAGTATTTAATGCATCTATGTATCTAAACTAGTCCGCCTTGTAATGTGACGCTTACACATTGGACCCGAGAGATAGGTATTTCACCGACATGAAGTGTTGGTCTATTGGGCTGTAGCACAAAATAAATAGGTACAGAAGACAATCTACATACAAAGCGCGCTCGAGCAACGCACACATAGACACCGCTCACAGACACGATGTCTCGGTTCGTCTCGGTATAATGCGAGCGCGGGCTGCCATCCGCTTGAGACACGCGTCTGTGATTTTTTTGTGCAAAAAAAGAAGCGACAAAAAAAAATTGGTTGTTTGTAAAGTAGGTTTACGATCGAGATGTTTACGTGATAACGTCTTATTGGTGATATAAGTTAACACCAGTAGTGACATCTAAAATGAAATTAAGTACTAATTTAAAGTTTTTTTTTCGAGCCAAGTAACAGATGGCGCTACCATCTTTATGAAATGTCGCTTGTGAGGTTTTGGTGTGACACAAGTTTCTGAACATGTCACCCGACTAAAACGATTTTAAAGACGTTATCACGTCAAAAAAGTTATTATAATTTTTCAGTTGACGGTTGTTTAAATTTAACGTTAAACAGTGACTTATCGTTTTTTTAAACTACAAGTAGTTTCAAAGAGATAAGTAGGTATTTGCTTGCATTTCGATGGTTCGTTTTAACGTAACACAGGACAAGTAAGTAGTTAGGCAAAAGGAAAAAAAAGTAATAATTGTGCATTTTGGCGTGTAGAAATCGTCGTAAGATATTTTCTGTGACTTTGTAATATAACATTAAATTCAAATAGAAATACCTATTTGAGTTATTATTGGTTTATATTTCCATTTTTCCTGTTTCATTCTCAACAATAAACTAGATACGATTGCCATTACCGATAGTTTTTTGTGCATAAGCCAGAGTTGAGAACCCTTTCGCAACCGCCGAGCGTAGGTATGAAAAGTAAAGTACATACATGAGATTGCCTTCTGTACCTATCTATTTTGTGGCTGTAGGGCTTCCTTTAAGCATAATAACCGCATGCTAACTGTGAAGGATGACCAGAGTAACATTTTTTTCCAGGATAATGCACAATTTCTTCAATCATCCTCGTCAAATCCTGGTCCAAGTCTTGATGACGTTATTGTTCTAACTACAAATCAAGAAATGCACCAAAACCAAAACAGTGTTATATTACAAAGAGCTGAAATAGATCAACAAGAAATCTCGCAGAAACTAGATAATTTAATTCAAATAACAGGAGTAGTGCAAGAAAACCAGAAAGTATTGTTTGAGTACCTGCAGAGTGTGGAGAGTAAGTTATTACTGAAAATGTCACAATTAAGTACCCAGTTTGATGAATATGTACAACGTACCACAGAGATTAAAATTCAAGAGACGAAAAATTTTAAGCCGGTATCTAACAAAGAAGAACTTGACGCCTTAGAAGATCAGCTCAAAGACCCGACGATGGTGACAACATTGAAAAATAAACTTGCAGTAATTTGTGGCAATGGAAAAGGGCGAGGCAGCAACAACGCTTACGCATTAGTGGATGTGATGTTTACCAGACAGTTTATGACGACATGCTCTTGGGCTGGAGGTTCTAAAGGATCAACTTCAAAAATTTGCTTCAAAATCTATACCCGGACGATCAATTTGTTTTTTGAACTTATTCAAGAATCTGATAAGACATATACTAAGATAGAATGCGAAAATTTCTTTAAGGTGAAAGCTCCAACCTACCCGCGAAATTCAAATTTTCTTACGTTTTTTGCAATTTTCAGGCCAGTGCTAGGTTGTATGTTGATTAAAATATTATTCGCGGCTGTAAGACGTATGTAATTATAGAATTATAATCATCAAAATCACCAATACAACCCTCCAAGTTCATAAAGGCGTAGGAACAAAAAAAAAACAGAAAAAGTCTTTCCTACAGCTTCTTCATCAAGCAAATCTAGACCCAAACGTAGTATGTCTAAAAATAAAATTACTGATAGTCAAATTCAAGTACTTCAAGAAATTGAACAGAATGAGCAGTCACTTGATTTATGTTCTAATTTAATTAATAACGATACTAATAAGGAAAATATTAACAAAGAAAATTAATAATAAATAAGTAGTTGACTTACCATTTTAAGTTTAGAACATTTTTAAGCGAAATGTGGTTTCTATGTAGTATCGTTGTAAACATGGTTAAATGTAAGTCGTTTTAATCCGCGTAAGGGGTCATTATATTCATTATAACGAAAAACTTTTATTATGGGACCAACCCTGAAATCGTGAAAAAAAATCAGTAATCAATTTTTTTTCACGATTTGACGGGATGGTCCCATAGTAAAAGTTGTTAATGAATATAATGACCCCTTACGCGGATTAAAACGTCTTAAATTTAACCATGTATAGATACCTATATTATTTCTCATTTTGAATGTTATTTCTAAGATTGATTTTATATAATAATAATGTGGTATTATTTGAGGGTAATTTCAATGTTCCCCATATTATAATTACTTAAATATACTTAATTAATAAAAAAATGTCTTAATGATGCCAAATAAAAAGATAATTAATATATTTACGATTTTTATTTACAATCAAAGAGTATGCAGTAGGGGTATAAAAAATATAGTATTTTTATATGTAACGCTAACTAATTTACATTTTACATCATTGACAGTATATAGGCATTCGGAGTTATTTGTTTTAAGGTCACATTTATAAATGTTTAGAAATGAAGACTTTATAGGAGTTTCAAATACATCAGTTAAATTATTGAAGCAATGGCCGCGAATTTCTATGTTTCCATCACTATTATTAATTAATAAAATTTCTACAACATGTTTACTCGTAGTCAAAAACCATTTGTCTTGAGTCTGCGTCGATAAAACATAATTTTCTAGATGAAGAATTGAAATGTAGCCATTCTTACTTCTGCATTTGCGGACGAATGGTATTTTGTTTTCATTCTCATTGTCATCGTAACTTTCTAATTCGATATTATCCTTCTCTACTATTCTTCTGGCAATTTGACTAAGTGTTCGATTTCCATGTCTGACCATCCTTTTGATAGAATAAAGTTTATTTTCAAACGGGTATGCATTGAAGCTTTCCAATATACCAAAACTCTTTACCTCATCGATAATGTGTGTCAGATTGTGAACATTACTGGTTACATACCCTTCACCATAATATTTACCATAATTTTCAACAAAAAATTTAAGTAAAGTATCGGCCAGTGGAAGAAACTGAAAATGTTTATCATTGGAGCAAATAGTAATTGCACAAAAAAAGGTCAAGAAATGATGAAAAGCACTTGGACACAGTAAATCTTTCAATATTATAAAACTCAGGTAATACAAAAATGTTCGAAATTCTGACGCCTTCCAATGAGCTAAAACGTCAATAGTTCTAATAGACCTGTGTATTTCTTTTGGCAAGTGACAACACTTCAGAAACTGGGAAAAAATTGCAATATCTCTTGCACACCATTTTGTAACTTTTTTACCAAAATTACCGTCCCTCCATCCCGTGAGCAATCTTTTCATTACTCCTAAATCTATGAGGTGAAGAGAATCTCCCACAGGGAAATCTTCTATCATATCTATTGGGAGTTCAAGCAATGGAGAATCGCTCTTATGGTGCTGTCCATAAATTTTGGAGCGGAAGTCTTCGTTATTGCGTTTAGGGCAATCAATCTTAGGAAATATTACTGTATTAGACTGGTGCGAGTACTCGCCAACCACAGTACACTTTAAACATCCATGTTTTCCATAGAAGTTACACACACCTGAAAAGAAATTATCAATAGATTATACGTAAACAATATTGGTATCAGGTACAGCAAAATAGACAAAAAAAAACGATTTACCTTTAATTAGCGCTCTTGCAGGAGAGTCACAGATAAAAGCTCTAACTTTAACCTTAACTAATAGCTCTTTTCCATCTTTTGTCATAATTTTCAAGTGGTTTTGCAAAAGATCCTTAACTTCTGCTACAAAAGATTTAAAGTATGCTTCCAGATTTGTAGGTTTTCCTTTTCCTGAATAAATGCCTACTACAATTGGTGCCAGATGGGGTTTTTCAAATATATTACATAGTATAGGCCACACTTGTTCTCTGGAACTCTTATATATTGGCAGTCCATCAATGTTTATATTTAACGATATACTTTCTGGTATAATGTGAAGATGTTCTAGATACTTTTTAAGCGGTACAATCAAACCGTTATGCCAATAGTAGCCGCTATCTAATGGAATTATTGATACTGATTTGGTTTTAAGAAGTGTTCTAGGATCCTTTGGAAGAATATGAGGTAGTCTTCTATTTATTATTTCACAAACTTGTTTAATTGTTTCATGAGGAACATTACAATTAATTGCCCATTTCTTAAAATCTTCCCGAAATTCATCATCTTTATCAAGTTCTTCAGAACTTTCGTCATCTTCCACGTACATGGAGGTGTCTTCTTCAGATAAATCGGAACTATATCTTTCGTTGGCATCTACAAAAAAATATTGATTACCTACGTTGGAAATATAAACTTATATGTATAGGTAACATAGCTTTCATTTACTCTCAAGCCGTAAGTAGCTTGTTCATTAACATAATCGATTACACCAGTTTTTAACCAGTTATATTGTAGTGCTACCTCTTCCGTACACACCCCATGCGCTCGCAAATAACTAACCCCGGAAGTCTAACTAACCGCAAGAACGGCAACGCGTGCTCTGGGATGGACAGAGCACGCGTTGCCGTTCTTGCGGTTAGTTATAATAATTTGTTTCCGCGGCAGTGAATAAGGTCAGAGGGTCATCTTTATTCGTCAGCTGAGAGAAAATGCATGGTGTCGCGCAACGTCTGAGGGATGTCCGGTTTCGACCTTCGAACGAAGGCAACCGAAACCGAAGCGGTTCGCGTCCCAAAGTTCCAACAATTGTGCAAGAAGACACAGTGATAGGTATACATGGTTAAATTTAAGTCGTTTTAATCCGCTTAAGGGGTCATTGTACTCATTATAACGAACAACTTTTACTATGGGAACAACCCTGAAATCACAAAAAAAATCAGCTGTTCATTACTTTTATATTCGCATAACTCGTCAAAATGTACTGAACAGCTGTTTTTTTTTTTTTCGCAATTTCAGGGTTGATCCCATGGTAAAAGTTGTTCGTTATTATGAGTACAATGACCCCTTAAGCGGATTAAAACTACCTACTTAAGTTTTACCATAACTGACCGGCTTTAGGGTAAACATAAAACTGATGTTTTATACACGAGTTTTTTTTTAATTTTAACACTTAGTATTTCTATCTATTGTACCTCCTGACATAAGAAGATGAGCGGATCCACTTTGATCTGCAGAATTCACATCGAGCTCGGTCTTTGCCAAATTAACTGTTGTAATGTGTACGGAACCACTGTCATTTTTGCCATTTTCTTCTTGGCTGGGCCTGGCATATTCCTGACGAAATTTTGGTATGTTTCCTAACTTAAACAGTTGGACACTTTTATTTACTTTTCTTCTAAAACCACCACTTCGTTTAATTCTTTTCCACTTTCCGGGATCCATAGTTAGAAATGTAGTGAAAAATGGCGGCTGAGTTATATTAAAGTTATTTTCATATCGTTTCAATAATCAAGTGACTTATGTAAGTCATATTAGAATAAAGTTTTGGCCTAAAGTTGTATAAAGATTTGATATTGGAATGATATACGAATGTTTAATAGTAGTTCATAAAACGAACACTATAAAACAGTTCATTATATATTTGTTATATAAAAGTTTTTGAAATTATAGGAAAATAGCGGTTCATGACTATTACGGGACTGAAACGTTAACTGGACTCAAGTCCTTGTCGTGTGGACGTAGCAGCAGAGACGGTTTTATATCGTTATTTAAATTTATTGAGATGACGTTTATAGGACACACTTATATGATTTAAAGTATATATAACTAAAGCATCTTATTGAATATTACTTTACAACTGTTTGGTTAGTAGAAAATTGTTATAAAACCATAATATGTCTGTTAGTTATATAAATTTCATATTATATGACTACTTTGCTAGTTGGATAATCCTCTAAGACTTAAGTCCAAAAATAACTTGATGATATCTGCTACACCTGCTGAAACAATCAGAACCTGAATTATGGACATATCATAATAATTTCAAAGAGCAAACTTGGGAAGGCGACTAAAAGGCCGCCAACCGATGCAACTACCCTACCTACTCGTACTTTTGTAAATAGTAAACATTTAAAAGTAGTTTAGCTGATTAAAATTATTGTAAATAAGTTGATTCAAATTTTGTAAATACGCCTCAAATACTTTTTAAGTATCTTATTCAGAAAATTCGTTTTCTTAGTTAATTTTTCTTTTTTAATTTAATTTTGTATTCAATAAATTGCAGATAAAAAAGTATTTATGACGGTCCTAAGCCCGTAAAAGTATGAAGGGAAAACTTGAATAACATGTTGGATAACAGGTGATTGAAAAGCACGTGGGTCAATGGCCCCGTGGCCTTTAAAGGTGGGTACTGACCGGCGTTACGCGGCGTAATGCTACGTGTTACACCGCGAGCCTTCGTGCAGTCAGTACGCCGTGTTACGGGGAAACCAGCGAGCAACGAGCCGCTCGTTGCTCGCTGGGAGCGCTCCACCCGGCTGTCGGTTTTTTGGCGAATCCTTTGAGTGTTACGCGGTTCGGTCAGTACGCTCCTGCAAGTCGTCGCGAGTAATCACACGTCGCGTCGTTCCTATCGTAATTACTCTCGTACTCGTCGTTCTTAAAACATGGAGTGGACCCAAGAAAAAATCTATATTTTATAGAAAAATACAGAGAAGAGGATGTGTTGTGGAACCCAGCTCATCTAGAGCATTATAATAAACTGAAGAAAGAAGACGCTTGGAATAGATTGGCTTCGTTACTCGACAGCGATAGACAAATATGTAAAAATAAAATGACAAGTTTACTGGCATCATTGAGGGGGGGGAAAAGAAAAAAATTAAACAGTCAACTGGTACAGGAAAAATTACTTACGTAATTATTTATTAAGTTTTTAAGTACATAGGTTCACAAGGGTAGCGGTCAAATTTTTTCAAACAAGTAACAGATCCAATTGGTTTTTTTATTTATTTTTTTACAATTATTTTTCTAGCATAGATTACGGTATTCACGAAATATACTACTCTGGGTCGACGTTTGTTAATTTCAACTTCAATTTCAGGTGCAGATGAAGTATACCAAGGTAATTGGTTTGCATACAAAGCTTTGATATTTCTACTGGATAGAAATAATCCTCGTACTACAACAGATACTGTGGGTCCATTTTAAGCGGTTAACATTCATGGGCGTAGCCACACTGGGGTAAGCTGGGGCGCTTGCCCCACCCTGGGTTTGACCTAAAAAGTATCTAATTAAAAAAAAAACTTATTAATCTTACAACAGTGAAAAGTGTGTGGGGCAAGGCTATGACGGCTGCTCCACAAAGTCGGGGAAAGATGGTGGCGTTCAAAAACTACTACAAGAAAAATATAAAATAGCCCTATTTTTCCAGCCTCAAATAAAATTTAGTGGTTAATGATTTAAATCAAATGGCCGCTATACCTACATAATGCGATCGGCACAATAAAAGAAATAATAACATTCTTCCGAGAATCGGCTCAACGCCGTAAGCTCGTACCAAACACCAGCTCTGCGAAACGCGTTGGTCGCAAAAATATAAATGCATTGGTATTTTTAAAGAAAATTATATTAAAACGATCACGGCTCTTATGACGCTTTCGCAAGAAAGCAACAGTGCAACAAGGAAGGCGGCTTATCAGCTATACTGCGCTGCTATCAATTGCGAATTTATTGTATCTGTTTGCCTCATTGCGAAATATTCGGCACTGCTTCAACCATTATTGTAAATGTCTTACAATCCAAAAGCATTAATCTAAATAATTCAAAACGCCATCACTAGATGGCGCTAGTACCTTGTATTGCCACCACTCGTAATCTCTTGGAGACTGACTTAGCATTCGTCAATGATTAACAAATTCAGAGGTGAACTTATATTTTTACCTATTCCTCGGTGATATTTTGAAATAAAAATTACTGTTGAATTAGATTTTGATTACATTCTGTTACGACTAACAACAGGTACGTTGTTTACGACATACTGTACGCACTAACTAAATAATATTTTGAAAACCCCAACAAAAATAATGTATTTATTTTCCATCATTTTTGGGAAAGCACCGACACACTTGAAATTTCTGGAACGATTTTACCAATTACAAACAATTACCAATTACAATTACAAACATATAGACTCACCTTCTGCACAATATCGGAACAAGGAAATATTGTACATTATTTCTCAGTTGAGTTCATACTGTCCACAATTAAACGAAATTATATGGCATTACACTGAATGCGGCCATGGTAAAGGAGCACCGGACGGTGTCGGTGGAGTGTTAAAAAGAACTGCTGACCAGCTGGTTGCGTATGGAAAAGACCTTGCTCGACACTTTAGTTCAGAATCTTAGAATTTCAGTTAAAGGTGTGAAAATAGAAGTAGTAGAAGATTACAAAATAACCGAAAAAGACTGGCTTCTTCCTGACCAATTAAAAACGTTTCCAGGTACTTTGAAGGTTCACCAGATAGTTTGGATGAAAGAAGAGCCACGACGATTAGCTTTGCGATCATTGTCTTGTACACATCCTGACTGTATGATTAAAGCGACAATTTGTCCTCATGGAAAACATTTAGGATTCCATAATCTTGCCTGCAATGATAACTCGCAATCACGAGGCCAAAAAGATTGTTTTATGACACAACTTGACCTTCAACGATATTCCACAAGAAACACTGAGTCTAAAGTTCAGATTTTAAGCGTGCAACGATTTAAAGCTTCTGAGAGATTTGACTTAGTCAATCCGTCAAACAAAACCCAACACTCCAGAAACCCATTCGACAAGAAACTTTCTATAGCAACCATTCCATCAAAATCATTGGGGATATTAGATGACTCACTGAGTATTGAAAATGTTGATTTGGATATCATCCCCTCCACGTCGTTTTTTGAAAACGTTGACAGCGCAATGTGTTTGGAATATGAAAATTCAATACCTGAAACTAATTGGAAGAAAGATGACAAAACTGAAAAGAATAAGGAAACAAGATTAGCTGAATCTTCTACAGCACAAATTGAAACCAATATTGAAAATGACTCTGACAGTGATTTGAATATTTTTTGATTTTTGTTTCCAATATTGAAAATGACTCTGACAGTGATTAGAATATTTTTTGATTTTTGTTTTTTATTTGTAAGTTTACTATTTTATGTTTGTTTAAGATTTTTTAATAAAAACCATAATTATTTGCTGAATTGTTAATTAAACGAAGATCTCATTAAAACTTCTTTTTTTTAGTATTACCCTCAACATGGATCACATTTAGCAGAAGGAACGTTAATTTAGTAAATCTGCTAAATGTGGTCATGATCCATATCAAAAGACACAGTATCGAATATAGACAAATAAATGTATTTTTTACACCTACTATATCCACCTCTGCAGCCGCTTCATAATTTTGCCAACGGTAAAGTTGTTCTTTGTTCAATAACTGTCATGGTGCATTACAAAACATCCATTTTGATGTTGCAATTTCGGTGTAAGATTTGCAATTTCGGTGTAAGATTCGCAATTTCGGTGTAAAATTTTCAATTTCGGTGGGTTGGTAATTTCGGTGGCCGTCACATTTTCAAAACAACTACGGTTATTTATGTCCTACTAAAATAACTAGAATACTAATGTGTTCTAGAATAAAACAAGTTTGTTTTTTTATCCGAAAACCTACAAATAAAAAATACCACCGAAATTAGCAAAAAATTGTGCCTGCGTGTAATTACCCATATGTTTACCGTCGATTGCGCCTAAGCAATGTGGAAAATTCCACAAAGTATCATAGTCATTTGTTACAACCAGCCATTGCTCCGGTGTTTCTGGCATCTGAAATAACGATTTATATCATTATTTTCAGCTACGTAAACGTGAAGGTGCTTCAGAACAACCGCCTGCCAATAAATGCGACAATGAATGCCCTCCGCCTGCCAATAAATGCGACAATGAATGCCCTCCGCCTGCCAATAAATGTGACAATGATTGCCCTCCGCCTTTAAAAAAAAGGAAGAAAGCAGTCGCTCTAAGCCCGGAAGAGATAATGGCATCTACTTTTAATATTTAAAAAAAGAAAACCGAGCAAACGGAGTCAACTCCGCACTAACTTGACGAATGTGAAACGTATGGTATTTTTTTTACAAATAAATTAACAGCTTATTCAAAGACAACAAAAATACATGTGCAACATTACATATCAAACATATTGTTTAGTGCAGATCGCGGAGAATATGACTATGTTGGCATGAATACTGACAATTATTATTCACAAGGATACTCTACACAACCAATTGCAAGAGCCTCACCGATGCCACAGCAAAGCCACAGTTTGATGGGACGTATTTGAAGCACCTGCATCAAATACGTCCCATCAAACTGACTGTGGGTCACCAGCAAATACGTCCCATCAAACCGACTGTGGGTCACCAGCTATGAGTGAACAATTCCTATCAGAATTTGGCGATTTAATTAACTAAATAATTTGATATGTAATGAATACTTTTTATGATTTAATTAAAACAGTACATACCTTTACATATTCTTTTAATGCTCCAACAAGGGCTTCGCTGACCTCTTTTACAATAAATCCTATTCGTTGCTTTGTTATCTTTAAAAGATATTGCAAACTAGTATAGGAATCTCCTGATGCATAAAAACGAAGTGTTAGTGCTAATCGTTCCGTGACACTGATTGCTTTTCTATCATTTGTATCCTTTTTATGTACACTTGGTCCAATTAAATTCACGAGTTCTTCAAAATCCATCGGCGTCATGCGTACAAAGTTTTTATATTGTCCGGTAATCATTTGGTTTTTTAAAATTGCAATCACTGACAAACCACCACATACGTCACTGTTTTTATATAAGTTTGATGTCCAGTAACGTTTTTTCTTCTTCTTAATTTGGATTAAACAATAATTAAGTAGAATTAATGATACCAACACGTCTTCGCTGTCGGCCATCTTGAGTGAACTAACGGCGAAAGCGGAGCACAGAGTTTTGACGAGCATGTTACGCCGTTTGTACTGACACCGCGTATTCCATTACACCACGTAACGTTGGTCAGTACCCACCTTAACCCTAGAACCGTACCCTGGGGTACAAATGAAAAATATAAAATAAAATTGTCTATAAAATTTTTACTCTTTGATAGTTTGTTTTGCGCGTCCGTGTATATACGCGGGGTGAGGGGACGCGCAGATACTTCAGTCGGATGGCGATCCTGCTAGTAAGTGGACATGACACACTGCTTGTGGGGTACGCAAGCACCCCAGGGTACTTTCAACGTAAGTATTTAATGATTGATTGTTATTCTTTTGTTACTTCGTGTTTTTTATGCTGTTTGTATTATCTACTGACATAGTATGTGATTTTTGGTTCTAGGACATGTTTATTATATAAAGAATTAACTTGCTAAAAATTTTGGTTTTTGCAGTGTAGGTTTTTTTACTGATAAATATAAGATAGTGTGCCTCTCAGTATTTGTATTCAGGTTTGTACTATTTGTTATTTTTTTCAGATGACGTCACGGTGCAATTTGAAGGAGAATGAAATAGAAAATGTTCTGTTGGAGGTAGAAGATGAAGATCTTTTCTTAGGCGAGGAGTTAGAAGATAAAAGAGATGAAATTATTCAAGACTTTCGCTTGACAGAGGATATTAGACCAGCTGGTAGTCCCGATGCTTTAGAACCAAAATTACCTCAAGATTCAGATGAAA
Organism: Ochropleura plecta; assembly: GCA_905475445.1. Lineage (NCBI taxonomy): Eukaryota > Metazoa > Arthropoda > Insecta > Lepidoptera > Noctuidae > Ochropleura > Ochropleura plecta. The sequence goes on from FR997738.1 coordinate 12,874,043, forward strand.
AACTTGAAGAATCTTTGCAACTGGATTCTAATAAACCACCAGTTACTGTCCTCAGTGTTCCAGATGTTTTACGTGGAAGAGGCACAAAAAAACAGAAAAATTGCGAAAAGTTCGTGTGGCATGGATCTCATCCTCGTTCATCACGCACACCAAGGAGGAACATCATATTCCATCCTCCAGGTAACAAAGGTTCTGCTAGATTTATTACTACTGCAGTAGATACATGGCATTTGTTTTTCACGGATGACGTTTTGGAGAACGTCATGACTAACACAAACCAAGAGATTTCAGAGCAACGCAAAAAATATAAATCAGACAGGCCAACTCTCACTGAAGATGACGATTTTGTTCCATCGAGCATACGACCTTCATTTGTTCGAGATACGTCAAAAACAGAGTCAAAGTCTGGCGACTGAGCAGGCCAGGGCAGGACATTGATGTTAGCTGCGGCGAGAGTCTGTCTTACAACTCTTGCGGTGTGCGGTCGTGCATTATCATGCATTAACTGAAATAAGGGACCGATTTGCACTTGTAGAGGAACGATGACGTCTGATACAATCGTCTCAGCATAAATTTGAGCGTTGAGGTTGCCTCTGATCCAAATCAACTCAGTTCTTCCGCCGATCCAAATACCCGCCCATACCATGATGGTTCCACCACTATAAGGATGGACTTCCTGGCAGGATTTTAATCGCTGTTGGCGTCCAGGGGTTCTCCAGTGTCGTATACGTCTTGTATCCGGTCTCATACCAAAACGAGACTCATCAGAAAAGCACACGAAACGCCATTGTTCTTCTGCCCAATTTCTGTGTTCAAGAGCCCATTGATATCGAATCCTACGATTGTGCATTGCTATAGGTGGTACCCGTAGCGGTCTTCGGGAATGAAGGTTCACTTCATGCAAGCGGTTTCTGACTGTTTGGTCGCTAATTAAGTTCCCTGAAGAGTGATGAAGCCTCACGGCTAACATCATGGCGGTTATTGTTGGAGCTCTTCGAGTTAAGATTTGAATGTATCGGTCTTGTCTCCGTGTGGTGCAGCGATACCGTTCTCCATGGCGCTCAGCCACGGTACCAGTGCTTCGGTAACGTGTCCAAAGTCGACTGATAACACTCTGACTTGTATTCAGAGCTAAAGCTACAGTACGTTGCCGGGAACCAGCTTCTATCATTCCCACGGCTCTGAGCATTTCTTCCCTGCTTAAATGACGTCGCCGCTCCATAATAACGTTGGTTTTAATCAGTAGTAGGGAAACAGTAGCACTAATAATGTCTTCAATGCGTTGTATGTTTTTATAGGGAAAATATTGACAGCTTATTTTCATCTTTTACTCGAATTTGATTGAGAGTTCCTTATTCAAATTATGAAATGCACCAAAAAGGATCCATATAAATTTATAAAATCATAAATTTATTACAAAGCCACATCTCAATCTCAAGAAATCCGCATAAAAATGCTTGATCCCTAGACACTTTTGATGTGTGTACTTGGCTGGTGTACTGAGAATAAATCACCTGACTGTGAAAGAAATCTTCGACAAAAATAGAGGTATAAGTTATTTCCGGTCTACTATGAGTGAAAAAAGATTTGATTTTTTAACTAATTGTCTTCGTTTCGACCATCGTTCGACAAGAGCTGAGAGAAGACTGGTGAATAAATTGGCGCCCATAAAAGAACTCTTTGATCATGTAATTGAGACTTCAAAAAACCTGTATTCTCCTTCTGAATGCACTACAATAGATGAGCAGTTGCTTGTTTTTAGGGGAAGGTGTCCATTTCGGATGTACATCCCTTCAAAGCCAGACAAATATGGAATCAAACTACTGATGTTTTGTGATGCTAAGTCATACTACATGATAAATAGTATAATATACACAGGAAAAGATTCTACTCCCAGAGGAATACCCGTTGCTGAGTATTACGCGCTTGAGTTGTCAACTTCTATTCACAATACCAACAGGAATATAACATACGATAATTGGTTTACCTCTATACCTACCACTCAGAAACTGCTGTCAAAAAATGTAACTACAGTTGGAACACTGAAGAAAAATAAAACAGAAATACCGAATCTTTTTACTGATACGAAAGACCGTGACCTGAATACATCAATGTTTGCTTTTCATGATGAACTTACTCTACTTTCATATGTGCCTCCAAAACTTAGCAAAGGAAAAATGAAAGTCGTCCTTATGCTTTCCACCATGCACCACGAAGCAGACAAAGACAAAGCTGTTAATTTGCCAGATATAATATCATCCTTACTAATATTATAAAAGCGAAAGTGAGTTTGTTTGTTTGTTTGTTTGTTTGTTTGTTACCTCTTCACGCTTTAATGGCTAAACCGATTTTGATGAATTTTGGTACAGAGATAGTTGGGAACCAGGAGACGGACATAGGCTATTTTTTAATAAAAAAGAGTGGGATATGAGGGAGAAAGAGGGAAGAAACGGGAAAACTTAGCGTTGCTATTACAAATCCATAAGGCGCTACCGAATTTAACGCGAGCGAAGCCGCGGGCAAAAGCTAGTTTTATAATAAAACGAAAGGTGGAGTTGATACGTTCGACCAGCTTTGTCATACGTATAGTGTGTCACGCAAAACTCGCTGCTGGAGCCTATGTGTATTCTATGGAATATTAAATATTGTGGGGATCAAGTCCATGATATTGCTCAATTCATCAAACGCCACTAATAAGCAAGTTTTCAAGAATAGGCGCACTTTTCTGAAGACACTGGCATTTGATCTCATCAAACCTCACCTGGAAAATAGATTTCAGTATCGTACTTTACCAACATCCCTGCAAATAAGTATTGGGGATATATTAGGGAAAAAGCGATCATTAGCTGCAGTAACTAATGAAAATTCAAAATCTGGAACATGTTCTTTCTGTCCAAGGTCCAAGGACCGTAAATCACGCACACAATGTGCGACGTGCAAAACTTTCATTTGTAATGAGCACCAGAAAAAAAATTGCCAAAATTGCTTAAGTTCCTAATTTAATGTGCCTTAATTGTGTTCATTGAGACTAAAATTAATGTAAGGCAGCATTTATACGTTGATTTTTAATAAAACTTTATTACCTTTTGAAAAATGTGTCTTTTTTATTTGGGGTGTGCTTGTACCCCAGGGTACCGTTAATGAAATTTAATTCTTATATGGGTACGGTTCTAGGGTTAATAGTAACACTAGACGTAACATGTATTGTAGGTACTACTGGCGTCGCACGCGCCGCCGCCGTCAAAGGAAAGCGATGCATAAATGGTCAAACCAAAATAAGCTCTCGCACGTGGTGATACGGCATAATAGTTTGCAAAAATACTTGAGAATCCACCGCTAAGCCGACAATGCAAAGACCGATTTATTAAATGTTTAAAGTAAAATAAGCTCTCGCGTGTAGTGATACGGCATAAAATAGTTTGCACGGAACAGTACAAAAAATCACCGCGAAGCCGACAAAGGAAAGACCGATTTAGAAATGTTCAAAGTAAAATAAGCTCTCGCGTAAAGTGATACGGCATAAACTAGCCCGCGTGCAACATTATCAAACGGAGCTGCCTTCGAACCTAATCCTTTCGACGGTGACCCTGACCTACTTAGCCCCCGGGTCAACGCCCCGCTGTCGTTCGGCCGTAGATATCGGAAGCTATTGGTTCGTGATCGCTTTCGAGTTTAGTTTTTCACAATGTTAAATATGCCAGTTTTTGTTTCTAATATTTTATATAACTACGAAACGATTGTATTACATAGACAAAACCATTTCGCTGCGGGAAAACAACCATTTAAATTTCACGGTGTATAAGCATCATTTTCGGTTGCTGGGAAGGGACCAAGTGACTGCAAAATGTAACCATCACAGCATACTATTAAAAAAGGATTTACTAAATTATTTAATTTGTGTAGACTGTATGTCTTTTTTTGGTATGAGTAGTTGCTACTACTTTGCACATAATAGGTCTTTACCTATGAAATTGCCGTTTTGTATGAAAATATTTAAACGAATTTTCTTCATGTATTTTTTATTTGTACCGTAAAATGGGTCTAGGGGGTGAATTGGGACAAACCTCAAGTTTTATTTGCGACCATTTTGTGGTAGGATTTAAATTTGAAGCTTGCAATAATTTTTCCATAAGCTGGCAACACTCAGCCATCCTGTCATAGGTATTTAAAAAAAAACGTACTTCAAAACATTGGGTCAAGATTGTGAAAAATTTGCTGCGTTAAACATTTTAATTTTCACTGGTGTTTACTAGATTTTTAAAGAAGTGAAGTTTTAACCGTTATTTTCAGTTGTTTAGGAACGGATTAAGCTATAATGTAAGTGATATAATCTTATTTTTTTTCCTATAAATTAACAAATTCTTACTAAAGTAGAATTGAACAATAATTAGGGGGATAAGGGTCGAACTATGGGGTGTATAGGGTCGTAGATGAGGGGGGGGAATCGGGTCAGGAATGGGTTTAATAGGTACCCGATTAGGGTTAATTGGGACGGCTATGTGTGAATTGGGTTTTTGTTTCTAGGGTTGTCACAATCTCTAAATTACATTAAACTTAACCCTTAAACCCTACCCGGGGGTCCAGCAAACCCCAGAGGTAATAACGAAACGCACTATTGTGCCACTCGAGCTAATCTTTAATGACGTCGGCGGCCATCTTTTCATTAGTCTAGCGTCAACGCTTACACATTGTACACGTAATTATAGCTATTTATGGGTCTGTCAGACCCCAGGGTAGTAATAACGTAGTATTTTGTCATTTCTTTTTGTCGATACATTGGTGAATGCAGTTATTTTTGATACAATATTTTGAAGGGTAAGTTTAATATTTTGATGTATTTATTACAATAACAATGGTGTTTCTTTCTTTAGGAACGTATATGGATGGACAAATCTAGCAATTTTGTTGTTTCGTTTTAACAGTTTATTCAATATCGTGTTTTATGTCATTGTTTTAGTTTTAACGATCGAAATTTCGTAAGATGGACTCACAGATCACTCAGTGGTTGCATGAAGATCAATCAGAAGGTAGAGGCGTGTGAAGTCGCTGTTCCTGACCTTGAAAATGATGTTGACGAAGACGGAATTATTGAAGACTTTCGAGCAGAACATCCGGATGATGATACAGAAGATTCTTCATCGGAAGATGACACTCCTCTGAGTAATTACAGTTCAGGTAATTTTCTTCGTGTCTTACCTGTCCTTAACAATCTGAAGGGCAAAGACGGGTTTAGGTGGACAGGTGAAAAACCAGCAAGGTCTAGAGCCCCACAAAGAAATATTTTGTTTCATCCTCCTGGGCCTAAAGCTGCAGCTCGTTAAATAACAACAGAGCTAGAAGCATGGAGTATTTTTTTTTCTGATGAAAAGCTTGAAGAAATTGTTAGAAATTCAATGCTGAAATTGGTAAACAGAGAGAAAAATATAAACGAGACAGACCTGTACAGAATACGGAAGACGAAGACGCGGACGCATCGAGTTCCACAAAAGTACGTCCTTCTTTTGCTAAGGATGCAAGTGTGGTGGAAATTAAGGCTTTATTTGGACTTTACTACTTAGCAGGGGTACTCAACATGAATCACGTCACCACCAAGGAATTGTTTGACAAGAACTCAGGTGTTGGCTTTTTTCGTGCCACCATGAGCCAAGCCAGATTTGAGTTTCTGACAAACTGTCTGCGTTTTGACGACCGTTCTACCAGAGAAGAACGACAGCAAAATGATAGATTAGCACCAATTAGAAACGTTTTTGATCACATTGTCAAAGTTTCGAGTGAAGTATATAGCCCTTCAGATTGCTGTACATTAGACGAAATGTTATTGGGCTTTCGCGGTAGATGTATCTTCAAAATGTACATTCCGAGTAAACCTGACAAATATGGTATAATAGAAGGAACATGGGTGGGTTTTAGTCAGTACAAGTCTGACATGCCCCCCCGCTCCGCCCAGAGCGGGGGAAGTCATTGGATGATTTCCCACCCGAAAAAAAAAAAGGGACATTTGGCAATGGTGTGAAAATAGAAATATAACATATAAATATATAAATAATCATTGTCCCAATAGTACTCTCATCGACCGGTGTAATACCAAAATCCCTTACACAAAGTCTTAGCACTTTAAACATGCCATCCCAGACACTCTACATGTTACAAAAAGCCACAATTCTAAACACCTGCCGCATCACTCGTAAATTTCTGACTTCTTCCACGTTATCATCCACATTTTCAATTTAAATTATCCCTTACATACTTGGCTCCGGCCCGTGTGTAAGGTAACGTTCTCTCTCTAAAGAGAAGAAAAATAAAAATCTCTATATATAATAATAATAATAATATAGCCTTTATTTCCCAAAAATAATAAAATAACAATACATACAATTTCATCATGCAAGTTAAAAAAGAAATACATTTCATTTCATTACATTCAAATTAAATTATTATACATTATTAATTATAAGATACTGAAATAAATTAATTTGCCTATCATTTTAATATACAATTTTATTTATAGTTTTATTAAACTTAATTTTTATGTTTTATATACTGAATTATTTATATTTTTTTTTTATTTTATGAAATAGGTATATTTATTGGGCCACCCATATTCGAGTGTAGGCCTCCTCCAACTCTTTCCAGTGTTCTCTGTCCTTAGCTTGACTAGTCCATGTAGATCCGGCTACTTGATAGATATCGTCACTCCAGCGCCGCCTAGGTCTGCCGCGTGGGCGTTTTGCTTCGTAGGGATGCCAGTGTAATATCTTTTCACTCCATCTGTTATCAGTCACTCTGGCTGTATGTCCAGCCCATCGCCATTTCATTTTGCTTGCTAGCTCAACGGCGTCCGTTACTTTTGTAATGGATCTGATGTAAGTGTTTTTCTTTCTATCCTTCAGCTTTATTCCCAACATACTTCGTTCTGTGGCTCTTTGGAACACGTTAATCTTTTGTACGATGTCTTTTGTAAACGACCAAGTTTGACATCCGTACAGTAGTGTCGGCATAACAACTGAGTCCATCGCTTTTCTTTTCAAATGTATTGGTAATTTACTTTTGAATATCTCCTTCAGCGACCAGTATTTATTCCAAGCTTTCTTTATGCGGCGTTCTACCTCACGAGATGTTTGTTTTAGGAATGATATGTTTTGTCCTAGGTATACGTATTCATCCACATAATCTATAGAATGGGATTCCGTTTTAATAGGTATTTTAACGCTATTCGTCATGGCAAATGTCTTCTGTGTGTTCATTTGTAGTCCACATTTTCTACTTTCTATGTCTAGGGTATTTAACATGTATTCTAAGTCATTGTGATTTTCAGCTATTAAAACAATATCGTCTGCAAAGCGTAGGTTATTTAGGTACTCGCCGTTAACGTTTATACCTATATTTTCCCAGTCTAGTTGTCTGAAGATGTATTCTAAAAGAGCCGTAAATAAATTTGGTGAGATCGGATCACCCTGTTTCACGCCTCTTCGGATATCAAATGGCTCTCCTTTGCCTTCCAGCTTCACCACCGCCTTGCTGTTTGTATAGATCTCCTTCAGTATCTCTATGTATCGGTATTCGACTCCTTGTGTCTTCAGTGCTAACCACAAGGGTTCGTGTTGGATTGAATCAAACGCCTTACGGTAGTCTATGAACGCTACATAGAGTACCTTGCCATATTCTGAGTATTTTTCGATTAGTTGCGTTAAGGTGAAGATGTGGTCTATGGTTGAGTATGATCTTCTGAAGCCTGCTTGTTCTCGGGGTTGGTTGCTGTCTAATATCCTTGAGATTCGGTGTAATAATACTGTGGCAAACACTTTGTATACTGTTTGTTGTAAACTTATTGGCCTATAGTTACCTAAATCTGTTGGATCGCCTTTTTTATATAACAGAGTTATAGTCGATATTCCCCATTCTTTTGGTACCTTGTTGAGCGTAATTATGTCATTAAAAAGGGATGTCAGTATTGGTACCAGTGGGTCAATAATCGCTTTCAATATATCATTTGTTATTCCATCATCGCCTGGGCTTTTAGCTGATTTCAGGTGTTGGATTGCACAGCGAACTTCACTTTCTAGGATAGATGGCACGGTACCAATTGATGCGAGTGGCTCTGGGCTAGTACATTGGTAACTTTCCTTATTTTCATAGAGCTCCCTGTAGAACTGTGTAGCGGTCCCGATTAGGCTATCTCGATTTGATATTGTTTTGTTTTCTTTGCTTTTCAGAGACATAATCCACGGTTTAGATGTATTCAATCTTGCTTGTGCTCTTTTGACTGATGATCTCTTTTGCAACTCTTCTTCTATAATCTTATATCGATGTGCCTTGTAATCTCGTTGTAGTTCTTTATTAATAAGTTTGTAGAGTGCGCTGAGTTGTTTCTTTTCAGGACGTGCTTTGTTTACCTTATTTTTCAGTCTGTTTCTTTCATTAATAAGTTTTTCTACATACTCTGAAATTGGAACTATGTCTTTGTTTTTTATTTTAGGTACTTCTTTTATAGTTTCCCTTATGATTTTTATGAGTTTTCCATATGCTGATTCCATATCATCGAATTGAAAGTGACCTATATGTTCAGCACATATATTTTTTAGTGACTCTAACTCTAGGGGGTTTAGTCTAGAGACTTTACATCTGTAGTCTCTCCGTGACTTAGTTTTATTGCAGTTTTCTAACATGCTCACTCTAACTAATCTGTGATCTGTAGGAAAGGTGGTGTTTATAACCTGTACATTTGATATATCTTTGATATTTTTGACTAAGATAAAGTCTATTTCATTTCGTACTTTTCCATTTGGTGATATCCAAGTCCATTTTTGTTTAGGATTTTTCTTAAAGTGTGTGTTGGCTATGTAGAGTTGGTTTTCAAAACAAAATTGTACTAATATATTTCCTCGTTCGTTTCTGTCTCCAAAACCTCATGGGCCCATAACTTTCTTATCTTCCGCTGTGGATTTACCAATTTTTGAGTTGAAATCTCCCATAACTATTGTATCATTTCCTGTATCTTCCAATGCAAACTGTAGGTCTTTATAGAATATTTCTAAGTCTTCTGAAGTTGCGCTTTCTGTTGGTGCATAGCACTGTATAAGATGGACTGTTTTACTATTCAAGAATATATCTAATCGTATGACTCTATCTGATATCGATTATATTAGATTTCAGGTGTTTATTAATAAGAAAACCGACGCCATTTCTTCCGCTTTTTTCGCCATAATATATCATGATGTAGTTTTCAGTTTCTAGTATTTCTTTTCCTTCTTTCTTTACTTCTGATATGCCGATAACATCCCATTTGAACTTTGTTAGGCTATGTCGCAATTCTATAAGTCTTGTCTCATTTACCAGCGATCTCACGTTCCATGAACAAATATAAACAGTATTTTGTTCTATTCTTGATTTATTTATTGTTTGATTTTTACTTTTGAATGCTTCATTTTGATTCATAAGTTGGTTGGAGGGTTTTGGTCTAATCTTCCCGCGGGGACCAGCCGTATTGGGAGATATTTTTTTATTTTCTGAGTTTTCATAGTTGTTGAAAGAGTTTTCTTGGGTGATACTTAAAAGAGAAGGAGGGGCATGACTCAGTTTTTTGTAGTATCCTGGACATTAGTACTTGTTGAGGCCCGAGCGGTGGGATTCAACTGTGATGGACGCAAGTAGCTTGTTATGTTATGCGATTTATTTTTCTTCTGTACTTGTATAATTTTTTCTTGACTATTGCTGACCTCTGTAGTTTTTTGTACCTCAGGTGACACTGACATAAATCGTTTATTTGAGTTTTTCTCTGTAAGTGTGCCATGTGTTACGTTTTTAGGACGTAATGTGACAATTTTATCATAACGTAGAGCTACTTTTTTCCCCGACTCCCACTCACGTTTGCACTCTTCTTGGAGTTCTTTCCGCTTTTGAAGAACAGCGGGAGAGTAGTCCTCTTTAATATAAATATTTGTGTTTTGAAGTAAGTTTTTCTTGCGGAGAAGCTCTATTTTTCTGCTTGTTGTTGTGATCGTTACCACTACAGGTCTCATTTGTCCGTTTCTCTTTCCTCTTCTTGTTACATTTTCTATTTCCCATTTCTGGCATTGTATATCCATTTTCGAATTTATTATGTCTAAGATCAAACTAAGTAATTCCTCATAATGTCCTTCTCTTTCTTCAATACCAAAAAATAGTAAGTTTTTCTTCCTTAATTGTCTGTCAATGATATCTATTTGTTTTTGTTGCTGTTCAATTTTATTTTCTAACATATTTGTTTTTATTTCGATGCGGTTGAATTTTTCCTCTATATTTTTATTTATGGCTTCCTTAATATTTTCTTCCATATTTTTAATATCACATTTTTGCTGCGCTAATTCATTTTGAATATTTTGTAGTGCTTTCATGATTTCTTCCATTTTTAATAGCGCGCCCTCTATCGGTGAGTAGTGTAATTACTTGTCTTTACCGATCTGTAGATCTTCTGGTAGTTTCGCTACTCGACGCTAGGTGGCGTTGTATGTATCTCGAATTCTCTTCAATGACTTTGTATTATGATTTACTTTTGAGGTTAGATTGCACAAATTTGGTCCAAATTTCTCACTTATATCACTTTTGAGTGTGTTTTCTTGCTGACTGACCTTTTTACTGTAGTGTTTGAGTATTCTTCCTTCTGAACTTCCATGAAATTTTGTTTGTATGTAAAATCCGTTACTAACTTCTTCTTTGATTTTTCACGCCGGCTATTACGGTTCTAGGGCTGATAACAATTCTTCAGGTGTTCCACAATTAGCTTTTAAGAATTAGCACTGTTTTAGACGGATTAGGCTAGTTAAAGTATTTTAATTTCACAAAGATTACTAAGTCGATGTAAACATTAGCACAGCAGTGTTGCCATTTTTATATATATAAATACTAAAGATAATTTTGAACGGATAAGGAATCAAGGAAAATTAATATTGAATGGGAACTTTCACAAAAAGCTTATATGCAAATAACTGAGCGTTTTGGCACTCCTAAAGTAGATTTATTTGCCTCTAAGACAAACAAAAAGTGTGCAAAATTTGTTTCCTGGAAATGTGATCCAGAAGCATTTACTGTAGATGCTTTCACCCTCAGTTGGGAAAATATGTTTTTCTATGCATTTCCACCTTTTTCATTATTGCTAAAATGTTTATATAAAATACAAAGAGATAAAGCCAAGGGAATTTTAGTTTTTCCTTATTGGCCATTACAACCATGGTTTCCACTAATAAAATCTTTGTCCTGTGGGGATCTTATAGTTTTTAGTCCTAAAAAGAATCTGTTGTCATCTCCTTTCACAGAATACCATCCCCTGCACCACCGGCTTACCCTGGCTGCAGGGCTGCTGTCAGCCAAGCGTTCATAAGGCGTGGAACACCACGCTCTGCACTAAATGTGATGTTAAACTCACTTTCAATAAACAATACATTCAGACAATATGATTCATCCCTAAAATTATGGTAGATGTTCTGCAGGGAGCATAGTTTAGAAACTTATGAGGCATCTATTCCATACATTTTGAATTTTTTAACCAAGTGTTATCAAAATGGGGCATCGTATGGAACAATAAACACTACCAGGTCTGCATTATCCCTCCTGATGGGACCCAGAATCGGATCTGATGACAGGCTAAAACGGTTTATTAAAGGAATCTTTCGGTCAAAACCACCAATGCCGAAGTATGACAGAACATGGGATCCAGGCATAGTACTAAATTATCTAGCAGTGTGCTACCCAAATGAGGAGGCAACACTTGAAAAATTAACCAAAAATTGGTCACTATACTGGCATTAACTACTGGTCATCGTGTTCAAAACTTGTCAATGATAAAGATATCAAATATGAAATCCACTGACAGTGGTGTAGAAATATACATACCTGGTATAATCAAAACAACCAGAAGAGGTAGCATCCAACCAATGTTTCACTTAAAAACCTTCGCCCAGAAGAAATAAATTTGTCCTGTCAAAACCATTCAATCTTATATCGATCAGACAAGTTCTATAAGGAACAGTACAGACGAATTAATTCTTACATTCAAGAAACCTTATAGAAATGCATCAACACAGACTATAAGCCGTTGGATCAAACTGATGTTGAAAGAAGCAGGAATTAATGTCTTCATCTTCACAGCCCATAGCACCAGACATGCATCAACATCGGCTGCAAACAGATCTGGTGTCAGTATTGATGTAATTAGAAAGGCTGCAGGGTGGTCTCAAAATTCTGCCATTTTTGCTAGGCATTACAATAGACCTATCAACCAAGATACATCTGTGTTTAGTAGTGTGATAATATGTAACACTGTTATTATCTCATAAATTGTTGATTATATTTTCTTGCGTTGTTATCGCATAAATTGTTGATTATTGTCTATGTGTTGTTACCACATAAGTTGCTGGTTATTTTCCTTGCTTTGTTACCAATTAATGTAACCTAATCTTATACATTTATTTTTTGGATAATATAATACCATATATTATATAATACATAGATATTTTTATTACCAAATCGGGTTATTCACAACCTAACTTCAAACATCTACACGTTAGACCGTCTCGGACAAGGAGAGAGTATAATTATAAGATTAAACGAACATACCTACCTTAAGTGAAGATCTATCTTAATTATACGAAGCTCCTTGTCCGAGACGGCAGTCCCAAAAACCTTCCCACTAATACTCATTGAGTATTATCCCAGTATTGGGGTTGTTCATAAACCTGATTTCAAACGTAATGACAAGTAGAGATGTGACACGAAGAAACTAACTTTTTTTTTAGCTTTAAAATTGTGACTTGGCGCTGGTACAAACAGCTCAACACGTTAAACCGTCTCGGACAAGGAGCTTCGTATAATTAAGATAGAACTTCACTTAAGGTAAGTTCGTTTAATCTTATAATTATATGAATGTTCCTTTATTAGGTATCAGTCCATTAAATCCTAATGAAGTGTTGGCAAGATTATCGGAAGAGGCGCAGAATGATGAAGAGGCTAAAGAAGCTATAGACAAGTCAGTTTTAAATTTATTAAAAGAAATGCGATACGGAAGTATAAATATTAAGGAACCAAAGAATAAAAAAAAATCGATGTTATTTCAGGTAAATAATTAATTCTTAATAAATCGACATTATACACATACACGCACACACACACTCACACACACGATGACCTATTTTGTACAAAATATTGTTGTAAGGACATAAAATGTACATAGGTTTTCGAATTTCAGGTCGAAGTGTTTCAGATACAGATACTGAACTGATACAGATACTGAACCTGAAATAAAAAAGAACCGAATCCAAAAAATAAATAACACAAAAAGTGCTAATGGTAAAGGTGTAGGAAAAAAAACCAAGAAAATATGTCTTGAAAAGGAAAATAAATCACCGTCGCCAATAGCACATTGTTCAACGGCATTCGAAACGCCGTCTCCAATAGCACATTGTTCAACGGCATTCGAAAGAATCATAACTGAAACGAACAATTTGCCTGCATCTGATAATGATCAAGAACAGCGTAGTGATTGGCGTGATATAGAAGTTAAAAAATTACCCGTTGTGCTAACAGAAAATTTACAATTGTATGAAGAAATAGTAATACCCTGGTGCGAACCTACAGATTTGAAAGGAACAAATGTGAAAGAAGAAATAAATCTGATAGAAATTGAAAATAAACACGCCAGTACTAGCACTACAAATGAACCGAACATTATAATTAATAGTAATACAAAAATAACCTCAGAACAATTAACAAAACTTTTTCCGAAAAATCCAACCAAGCAAACTTTGAAACCAGTAGCCATAAACCAAAAAATAAATGTTACTAAGAAAAATAATTACTATAATGATAGTGATGAAATCTTAAAGATTCTAGAAAATGAGTGAGTTTGAGCTATGACTTGTAATTGTTGTGTTGATTATTGAAAAAATATTTACGTATTTATTCAATAATTAATTATTAAACAAATATCTGCTGTTTTTTATTATTAATTATTAAATAAATATATACGTTTTAATTAAAAAATAATACTGTCTATTTTTAATATTTTTTAAGTTTTATTGTTAGAAATTTTAATTAAGTTTGATTTAAGAGGACTTTATTTTATGTTTATTTGGAAGTAAGATTTATTTTCTGTTTTGTTTAATTTTATGTAAAAAAAAACGCTGATTTCATTAATGGATTTTTATTTTTCACTACATTTCTAACTTTATTTATAAATGATTATTATTATTATATAATTATGATTTATTAGATTTTATATTATGAGACTGACACTTTAAAAATTGGTAGGTACATATATGTCAAGTACGTAACCTAAAAAGACACTACCTACCAGGTAGTTATTGTAGGTAGGTACCTACCTATACTCTATTAACCCCTTAGGCGACCCGATTCACCCCAAGGCCTGGGTGAATAGGGACAAGTGAGTTTTTATAACTTTTTATGATTGTTTTTTTAATAAACCATATTTTGATGCATTATAAATGAAAATTTAAACTACCGGAACCAATATGATATCCATTTTATTACTATAACTACAGAAATAACGAAAAAAATCAATGTCGAACTTAAAAAGTGTCCCCATTTTACGGTATTAATCGAAGTAATCACCCATGCAATCAATGCATCTTTGCCAACGCAGCGGCAGTTTATTGATGCCCTTCTTAAAGAAATCAGCTTGACGGGAGGCAACAAATTCTTCAAAGGCATTTTGTACTGCCTCTCGGGTATTGATTTTTTTTCCCGCCAAGAAGTTATCCAAATTCTGAAAAAAGTAGTAGTCTGTAGGCGCAAGGTCTGGTGAGTAGGGCGGATGACGGAGAGTTTCCAACCCCAGTTCTTGCAACTTGGAGACCTGCTGTGCAGTATGAGGTCGCGCGTTGTCGTGCAGGAGCAGCGGAGACGAGCGATTGACCAATGCTGGTTGGAGATGTGCCAGCTTCTCCATCATTGTGTTCAGTTCTTCACAGTACACATATGCAGTAATGCTCACCCCATTTGGTAAAAAGCTGTGATGAATCACACCGGCGCTATACCACCAAACAGTGACCATCACTTTTCTAGGGGTAAGTTTTCGTTTAGGGCATTGTTTAGGTGCTGAACCAGGATTCAACCAACTTGCGGAGCGCTTGCGGTTATCAAACAGAATCCATTTTTCATCGTAGGTGTGTCTGTTGAGCAGTGCAAGGCACGTCTCGACGCGTACTTCGCGCTGGCGATCATTGTGTTCGTGGGGCACCCATTTGTCAAGCTTTTTTACCTTGCCAATTTGACGCAAATGGACCAATATTGTTTTGACGCTAACGTCGAAAGCTGCTGCTAATTCAGCCGTAGATTGTCTATCATCAGCTTCCACAATCGCCTTTAAATTCGTCATTGTCGACCAAAGTCTTCGGACGAACGCGAGGTTCATTTTTCAGGTCGAAATTTCCAGAACGGAAGCGAGCAAACCAATAACAGGTGATGCGTTGGTTTGTAGTGTTAGCTCCGTAAACGTCGTTGATGTTGCGTGCCGCTTGTGCCGTGTTGCTGCCACGACGGTACTCATATTTCATAATTACTCGAATTTTTAACGTATCCATGATGACGAAAAAGATTGAAATGCAATGAAAATGTATCACTAATCAATAAACAAATGACTACTTTTGGAAAAACAACATGTTTTCAAAATAAAATTAATTTGAAATTAGAATTCTTAGCCAAACAAAAATTATTTTGATTTGAAATGGCCAGTACGGCACGGCAATTTCATAGGTAAGACCTAATATATGTATGTATGTCCTATCACATTATATAGTTATTCCTGGTTTATTGTTTGCAGACATTTCAGGATTTCCAAACAAACCTTCTGGGATTATTTTATTTCTAGATGCCGCGTCTTGAACTGACATATGACCTAATCCTAAGTAAAGAGGAACAAATATTTCAGTTAAACAGTTCCTTGCATGGGACATATTATATCTCTCCAAAGTTCACCGTGAAAGACTAAATAGTGATGACAACCGTTCATTACTGTCACCGGTTCGTAACTTGACAAGTATTATACTTAAGGGGATTACATCGCTCAAACCCGAAAAATACGCTCGGATAAAGTAAGTTTGTAGAGGAATTATTCAATGCTTTTACAAAAAAAAAATATACAAGTAAACTAGAGTATATGAGAAACTTTGTATGGATTAAATTTATTATAACTTGTCCAAATTTGGCCAAAAAAATGAGAAAATAGGCCTTTTTTTAAACTAAATATTAAATTGTCTATATAACGACTGGGTCATTTTGTATGATATTTATACTAAAAGAAAGAAAAACACCTGTTTAACAATTTGTATTGTCTATTCTCACGTATTTATTTTAATATTTTGTAATAATCAACAATAACCCGAATCTTTACCAAGTTCCCCACCAAGCGCCCCCGCTATGCCCGTGACGCTTACTCGGGATTCGTCTTATTTAGTCTAGTCAACAAGTGCTTTTTTAGTCAAAACTTTTTAAAAGGCTCGGAAAAATATGGTTGAGGGCTCATTCGATTCGGGATCGAATCTAGAAAGTTTTTGAAAAAAATCAAGACCTGCTCGAAAAAATTGCAAAAGTTATTATCAAACTCGAAAACTATTTAATATATTTTGATTTTGAAAAAAGATTCAAAAAGAAGAGAAAATTTCCTAAAAAAAACTCCCAACTTGCGAAATTGTAGGACCAATATTAAAAAAATTACAGGGAGCTGAAAATACGCCTGAAAACGGGTACTCGTGTTTCCGCAAGCCACGCCCCCTTCGAGCGCTTTAATGAAAAATATTATTTAAACATATTAAATGTTGATATTAAAATTTGAAAAAATTCAGACATGTACAGGACAAATTAAAGAATGAAATGCCGTAGAATAAATATTTTTATCGCGATTTTATAAAATGTTATCCATAAATTAATTAACAATTTCTTCCGACTGGGCTATAAACATTGCAAGTTGCATAATTGTTAAACCAGAAATCTCAATTTTTTTTCCTCTCGTGGAGCTATTCTTCAAAGATTAAAGAAAGGATTTCCGTTGAGTAAATAAAAAAATTGTTAATTTTCGATTTGTTATTAACAAATTACCTAGGCGGCAAATTAAATATTTAAATAAATGTTACAAGAATTATTTTTTTTTCCAATGTCGATGATCATTCGTTTTTCTATCAATAAAAGCTACCTAAAAATATTTTTTTTATAAATTTTAATTCTTTTTGTTTATAAAATTGTTAAAAACAAACAGATTATTTATAAGATAATTGAATTTTTTTTTTTGAAAATAGATTTCTCGTAAAAAATTATGAATTTTAAGATAAAAAACGATCCTTAAAAAATTTTTTTTATTGCTAAAAAACCGTTTTGTTAATTAACAATTTTTTTTTACCACTTGTTAATAATATTAAGGTACGCTTTTTTTTTAAATATCATTATTTATTATCCTCCTTAATAATCAAAAAAACAAAATTAGTTTTTTTATACATTTTCATTGTTTATTAAATAAACAATTTGTTATAAACAATTAATTTATTTTTGTATAATTTTTTTAGAATTCTTTACACTGTAAGTTCATACCTTGTTTATTTATTTCAACGATGTTTTTGTATTCATCATAATGTTAAAGAAAATATTTTACTAGCAGCCCGGTACGTGTTTCGCTACTCCATTTATTGAAGTCATTTGTTACAAAAAATGTGATAAATGAACCGCTCGACCGATTTTGTTGCAAACTTCACATAAACCATCTAATAAATAGTCCGAACAAAGCCTAAACATTTGGTTTGGAAAGATGAGCCCGTTCTCGAGGTAAAAATTACAACGAAAACTGGCATTGATTTATATATATGATATATTGATTTATCGATTTCTTTAAATGAAAATTAGATTTTAGGTTCTTCATTTAGAAAAACTTGATCATAAGAGATTTGTGGTGTCCCGTCTATAGATTGCTGGTAAAGAAAACTAATGATCCTAGCGTTATTCCCGATCGCATCTTCCATCATCATCCTTATCTCCTGCTTTGGAGAACGGATTTCACTATCTAGCATAGCCGTATTTAATTGAATATTGTATTTTTTTTTATTAATTAGCGACTTACATAATATTGTAAAATAAATTAACGCCGGGTATATTTTTTAAATTCTGTATCTGATGTACAAACTTAAAAGATACTTTGTCCTATACTTTTATTTGTGGCATCAATTTTATTGACAAGAATTTTTGTTTTAGCTTGAACAAGATGAAACTCTGTTACCAACTTGGATTGTTGAGGAAGAACAATCACAGACGGAAACAAAAACTGTATTCGGAAGAAGAGTAATAGACTTACATTACTTTTTTTCTAAAATTAAAATTCTGAGGAGTTAGTCAGTCAAGAACCAGATTTTAGTGAACTTCAAGAAACCGAACAGTTGACACAGTTACCAAACCCAATTAGCGACCAACCAACCTGTTCACGGTTTTTAGATTTTACTGATTTTTAATTCTATTTTGTATTACTTTGTTACTTCTATTTTGTTTTACTTTATTTCTCGTATTTTGTTTTAGACTTCTGTTTCATTTTACTTGTATTTTGTTCTACCTCACTTTTTTAACAATTATGTTTATTTTTTGTATTTAAATTGACTTTGTTAATTTGGTATACTTTTTTTAACTATACTTTGTTTTACTTCACTTTGTTTTATGAATTATTTTTTTACTTTTTGTATTTTAACTGACTTTGTTTTAAGTACCTATCATATTTTGACTTTTTGTATTTTAACTGACTTTGTTTTACTTCACTTTGTTTTAAGTAGGTACCATTTTTAAGCTATTGCATAATTTGCCTAGCTTCTTTCGCGGGCCTTGAGCGTGGAGACCGAATCTATAAATTTCGTAACGAAAACACCTAACACTACGAACACGGTCAGTTATTTCAATTAGCGTGTTTGGTAGAGAACGGGTTGTCAATCAATATTACGCTGGATCAAACCCAAGGTCTAATTATTCTTTTTGCGACTTCTTTTCATTAGAAGTACTTTTTAAATATTATATTTAGTTTTTTTTTTATATATATTGCATAAGTTTTTTTTATTTATTGCATAAGTTGATAAAAAATGTTATGCAATAGCTTTACCGCGGCAGTCCCCGAGTGCCACACGTATTTTTTTACTTTTTGTATTTTAACTGACACGTGTTTGAAAATTTGTCTCACCATCATGGCTGACGTCCGCTTGGTCCGGCATTTTCTTCGACGACCTCGACTTTTTCTTGAATGACTTCTTCTTAAATGACTTCTGACACCATGTTATGTTGGATTCTTAATAAAAGATATTCCGTTGGGTATGATACTGGTTTATTGACAGGAGACACAGGAGGTACACATCGTAAGACATGACAGGAAGAAGTGAGGCAGAGCGCCGGCAGATCACAGATAATACATAGACTAGTGAAGACCATAATAGTAACATACTAAATAGTGATGTTACAACAATTGTTTCTTCGTTTTCTTTTTATACTTGTATTTTGATTTATTTTACTTATTTTGAGTTTTTTTTTACTTTTAGTGTATTAGCTGATTTTGTAACTTCTGTTTCGTTTAACTTTTTTACTTCACTTTGTTTTCACTTTTTACTTCTTTTAACTGTATTTTGTTTTACTTTACTTTAAGTATAACTTTTACTTTTGTTTTAATATTTTTTTTTTTGAAAACTGAAATAAATTATGGCTGAATTTAGACCACTGGGCGACCACTATTGCTTTTTAATACCCATTTTGTCATGCATGTCAACTTACTTATCATATCTTACTTATTGCATCTGTGCGGAATAAGATAAATGTTAGAACAGAGTCTTACTATTTTCATTACTGAGAACCTATTAAGCTCTAGTTTGGTTATCATCAGACCTTCCGCGGGTATATTGTAGTAGCAACCGTGATCAATTAGGCAAATGTTGAAAACTGGTTCCTCCTGACCAATTCCATTATTGAGAAATGTTAGACGCTGTCCTGGTCATCATCAGACCTTCAGCAGGTATACTGTAGTAGCAACCGTGATCAATTAGGCAAATATCGAAAACTGGTGTCTCCTGACTTATTCCATTATTGAGAACTGTTGAGCGCTGACCTGGTCGTCATCAGACCTTCAGCAGGTATACTGAAGTAGCAACCGTGATCAATTAGGCAAATATCGAAAACTGGTGTCTCCTGACTTATTCCATTATTGAGAACTGTTGAGCGCTGACCTGGTCATCATCAGACCTTCAGCAGGTATACTGTAGTAGCAACCGTGATCAATTAGGCAAATATCGAAAACTGGTGTCTCCTGACTTATTCCATTATCGAGAACTGTTGACCGCTAACCTGGTCATCATCAGACCTTCAGCAGGTATAGTGTAGTAGCAACCGTGATCGTAAACCGTAATGTAAGTGTAGGCTCAAATAACTCTGTACATCTATAAAAGTACTTACTGCCTCCCAGAGACCGAATAAATTAGGCAAATACTACACAATATTGCGTCGCGTCTGTAATTTTATATAATCATCAGTAAATTTTGTTATAGTATGATTTTCTGTCACCAGAGGGCGCTTTATTTTTAAACACTGTTACAAAGGCCAGATCTTCAAGGTTATCGAGCAATGTAATGCCCTTAATGCAGTACTTGCACATGGAGCACCTACTTGAGGTATATGGAGTAATAATTGATGGAAGCTATCTGCATTCATACCTAACCAATACTGACATAGGTGCGGATCCAACTCTCTGATATTTGAAAAATCAAACCATCTGCGACTACCGCTTTCCATAATAAACATCATTTCATCCATTTGCATCCCTATGAAATCATTATTATGAAAAGATAACTCGTACCAAGCCCCATTATACAGGGTGTCCCGTAAATAATGGATCAAACGTAACGGGTAGGTAGCTTACCTGATGGCCAACAACTAATTTGAATGGTTTTAAAAAAACCGTTACGGTAACAGAGATATTATTTTTTTTTCGAATTTTTTCACCAGAGTTCAGTTTTTTTTTATGCTGTTGCTGCAAATTATAACATTTTTATTTATAATTTTTGTTAAACATTTCTGAATAGCTTACTAATGTTATAAGATTTTTTTTGTTTTCAAATCGTTTTATTTGCCTTAGAAAAAAATCTTGAATTGAAAAGATTGTATGACACGAATGACCACCATTATTTCAAAAACTTGTCCATTTAATAAGGTTTGCAAATTGGTATAAAACTTACGTCTAGTCCTAGTCGTTACAAAGATATTGCTATGAACCTGAAAGAGGTGCTAAATCATCAAAATAAAAAAAAAAAACAATAAAAAGTGTGCACAATTAAACTTTTATCTTCAAAATGTGTAGCATTTCAAATAAAAGGCAATGTTCATTAAATTAATTAGGCATCTCAGCTTATTAAAGGAGTTACTAGAAAAAAAAACAATAAGTTCAAATAAATCATTTATTTTGTTTTTACAATAAATGTTCGAACTGCCTTCCCCCTACGAGAATGCAAAGTCTACATCTCCTAATAAAGGAAGCTCTTATCCGTCGGACAAAATGGCTTTGATTTATTTCTGATACAGCAGATTGGATACTCTGACGTAACTCTTCTTCTGTCGTTATCGGTTGTTTGTAGACCTTGTCTTTTAAACATCCCCTAAAAAAAATCTAGGGGATTTAAATCCGGAGATCGCGGAGGCCACAAAATTGGTCCTAATCGCCCGATCCATCTTTCCGGATAACTTTCATAAAGGTGCGCCCTTACTGCTGTTGCATAGTGAGCGGGGCACCCATCATTTTGCAACCACATTACCTGTCGTACGTCTTCTGGGATATTTTCTAATAACGTTGGCAAATCATTTCTTAAAAAATGCAGATAGTATTGGGCGTTTAGAGTTTCTGGTAGTTCAAAGGGCCCTATTATTTGCCCATTAATTATTCCCGCCCATAAATTTATTTTAAATTGATGTTGGCTTCTGTCCTCTCGCATCAAATGTGGGTTCACCAGCTGCCAACGGTGCAAATTATGCAAATTCAAATATCCATCTCGGCGGCATGAAGACTCGTCACTCCATAAAATTTTGTTGAAAAACTGTGGGTCCGCCCGAATCATTCTAAGCATCCTTTGACAAAATTCAACTCTTTGCTGATAATCACGTGAGGTCAGCGTTTGAACACGTTGCACGTGATATGGGTGAAACCGGTACCTCTGCAGCACTCGATGCACCGTTGATCTTGGGATACCGATGCGTCGCGCTATGACGCGAACTGAGACCGACGGATCTTCCTCGATTTCTCGAAGAATGCTTTCGTCATTGACTTGTCGCGGTCGTCCTTCACTGGCACCACCAACTCCAGTGCCAAGAATTCTTCCCTCAAGAAGCGCGTTATGCACTCTAATGAATACGCGATAATCGGGGTAACGAACCAGGTTCGGGTATCTTTCACGGTACAATCTTGCGGCCGCCCTGGCATTGCCTCTTGCTTCTCCGTAGATAAAATGCATTTCGGCGTACTGCCGTGGCGTGTACTCGTAACGAGGCATTACACTGAGTAAGGTTTCAGCGCTACTGCACACACGTACAACCACACACAAACAATGTTTTCGAAGTCCGTGGGATCGCCAAGTCCTTTGTCCAATACACTAATAGTTCCAAATCGATAGGCAAAGCAAAATCCAAATACACAGCACAAGTCCAATTTCACAGAAGAAAACACCAAGCGGAAGCGAAAGTTGTCTGACGTACGTATCAACTCGAAGAGTGACTAGTCACAACTAAACTAATAAATTCAATAAACAATGAAGCCCTGTACACGTGAAGGGTAAAGAAAAGAAAAAACTGCTCAACGACATACCGATTAACCAAAATACAAAAGCGGCGTAATCTATCCCTTTCACACTGAGTAGGTGCGACTACGCCGCAGGTAGCGATCCCTGATTCCGGAAAGATGACGTCATCGGCTTGGAATCACGCTGGGCACTTATCTACCTGCTTAGATAAAAAGCATTCAAGCACGAGGCATTACAAGAGGGAAAAATTAGATAGTACTGAATTTAATTTATTTTCTGCTATCATCACATTTACAGCAATATCTTTGTAACGACTAGGACTAGACGTAAGTTTTATACCAATTTGCAAACCTTATTAAATGGACAAGTTTTTGAAATAATGGTGGTCATTCGTGTCATACAATTTTTTTACAGGAGATTTTTTTTAATTTTGGTCTTTTCATCGTGACAAAAAAATCTTTTCAATTCAAGATTTTTTTCTAAGGCAAATAAAACGATTTGAAAACAAAAAAAAATCTTATAACATTAGTAAGCTATTCAGAAATGTTTAACAAAAATTATAAATAAAAATGTTATAATTTGCAGCAACAGCATAAAAAAAACTGAACTCTGGTAGAAAAAATTAAAAAATTCGAAAAAAAAATAATATCTCTGTTACCGTAACGGTTTTTTTAAAACCATTCAAATCAGTTGTTGGCAATCAGGTAAGCTACCTACCCGTTACGTTTGATCCATTATTTACGGGACACCCTGTATAAATGATGACTACATATTCGGGCACTATGGGGCAAAAACAATCTATAATGTAACAATAACATTTCTTTAATTGCTGATGGTACTAGTAAACGCTCATCGCTGTAGCATTCACTAAAAATACAATGCTGTGAAGAAGCAGCAGCACGTTTGTAGATGCGAGAAGTAATTCTTGGACTATGCACAATAGCTTGTAATGGTGGGTTAAGCAGTGCTGATGGTGGTAGTGGTGGAGGTATGGGTACAGATACCCGACTTGTACATATTTCCACAACATTGCTGCTGGAAGTTGAAGGAATTTCCAGATTCCCAATGTTTTCAACAGCAGACTCACTCTGTGAAGCTAGTCTACTTTGATCAAGCCCAGAATGTCTTATTTCGCTTCTATATGCATTAGACCAACAGAGTAAACAAACTCTTGCAAGACAGTGAACCTGAAATAATATGTTTGTATACCTACGAAAAAAACCACTATATACTATATATATTTAAATTCTACATGGAAAGAGAATAACAGTCACAAGTAGTGTTCCTGGTTTTCAGAGTATTTTTATTTATATTTCTTTGTGCTTGTGCTATGACGCTAAACATAGTTATAAAAAAGAACATAGGCATCCAAGAATATATTTCCTCTTGCAGAATTTTAATAGAACTAGATTAGACTGATTTCAGACTAATTATAAATTAGGGTGATAGTTTACTATTGATGATGATGATGATTATATTTCCGAAAGCAGGTAGGAAGAAGAATAAGTTGCCTGCTCTTTGATTCCTTGCCTTATTAATTTATAACTTGAGATATAAAGATAACTTGAGTTATTTACCTGTTGAGAATGTGTATGTGATAAAATAAAATTCCGTTCAGGGCTATTCAGTGGTACCGTAATATGGGGTGAATAGGGATTGAGAGGTGAGTAGGGATAAAACCAGGAAAATGTTTCGATGCTCAATATTCCTTCTAAATTCATTAAAAATTCTCCCATTTTTTATGATAAAATAGTAGAATGTTGAAAGTTCTCATGGCAACACTGAATATGTATGAAATTAGCTGCTAACAGGTAAAAAATCGCATTTGAAAATTACCTCTCGCGGTGTACAAAAATTTAATGTTAGAAACTTTGCTCTAAAAAAATTATTTGATAGAAATAGACGACTAGTGTAAATTATACACGTTATTTAGTATTTGGGCCGTCATATATATTAAAGGTAAGTCTCAATTGTTAATTGTTTTTAATGTTTTCGATAAATTTGAAATACATGTAAAATCTGTTGTTTTTGCGGTGAATGGGGACGTCCCAGGTATGAGTAACAACGAAAGAGAGGTCAATCGGGATGGAAATAAGTTGAATAGGGACGACTTAAGTATGAATAGGTACGGGTTTGTAGGGGTGTCACCAAGTAATTATAACATACTTTTTACCCGACTACCAAGGAAGGGTTATGTTTTTCTCGCATATCTTCCATGATCGTATGTTTTTAAATTTGTTCATGTGCGTAGGCAAAAATTTGGTTTATTCATGAGGTTATTGTCTCTAACTTTTTAAAATAGTGTTATTTTATTGGGTGGCAAATATTTATATTAACAGTTACATATTTTTTTCCATTTTTAGATATGCCTCGCGCGCACGTCTTAAAAGTACAAAACCTTATAAAAAGATATGATCTCTTAATATTAAAAACTACAATAGAAGCCTATGAAAATGAGAATAACTCTATAGCTGAAGTAGCTAAGCGTTTTAATATAAGTAAATCGGTTTTGCACAGACATGTAACAAGAATAATGAAAACTCAAGGTGGTCAAAGATGTCTAAGCGATGAAGCAGAAAAATACATAATAAAATTTATAAATATTTGTTCAGAGTGGGGGTATCCACTTGATACTTATGACTTACGCATAATAATAGAAGGATATTTAGATCGAGTTGGCATAGAAGTGAAAAGATTTAATAGTAATTTACCTGGTGTAAATTATATTCACAGCTTTTTAAAGCGTCACCATCAAGAAATTTCTTTAAGAATAAGCCAGAATATCAAAAGATCTAGAGCTGCAGTATCACCAGAAATAATAGAAGATTATTTTTACAGCTTCAAAATTCCACAGTGGGTGTACCTTTAAGTAACATTGTAAATTATGATGAATCCAACTTAGCCGATGACCTTGGAAAAAAGAAAGTTTTAACTAAAAGAGGCGTGAAATACCCTGAAAGCGTTGTGAACCATACTAAGTCGTCGACGTCGCTTATGTTGGCCGCATCCGCCGATGGTACACTGTTGCCTTGCTACGTCGTGTACAAAGCCGCCCATCTATATAATACCTGGACTACAAATGGCCCCCCTAACTGTCGATATAACCGCACTTCTTCAGGCTGGTTTGACGGCAATACGTTTGAGGATTGGGTGGAAACCGTGGCTTTTCCATACTTCAACAATAAAACTGGAAAAAATATTTTGATAGGGGACAACCTTTCTTCACACCTATCATTAGATATTATAAAAAAATGTCAAGAACTGGATGTACACTTCCACCAAACTCAACCCACTTGACACAGCCCCTAAACGTGGCCTTTTTTAGACCTATGAAAATTGCGTGGCGTGACATCTTATTCACATGGAAAAAAACTGAGGGTCGCATACTGCCTACAATACCAAAAAATGTTTTTCCTAAATTACTTAAAAAAATGTTAGAAAAAATGGAACCAAATATAAAACAAAATATTTTAGCCAGATTTATGAAAGCGGGAATAAGTCCTCTGAATAAAGAAACAGTACTTCATAGATTGCCAGGAAATCACAAAAGACATGATTTAAGTACGGAAGAAAAAGAAGCAATTGATGAGTCAGTTATATCATTATTGAAGGAAATGCGGTATGGATCGCAAAGTACAAGAACTACAAATAAAAAGAAAAAAATTAACGTTATTCCCGGAAAAAGGGTGGAAGACAGCGACTATATAGATAGCGATATTTCAAGCTCGAATGCAGTATTGAACCAAATATAACATCCAAAAAAATTAAAAGATCCCAGAATAAAACCACCGATAAAAACCCAACACAAACAGAAAAAGAAAACCTAATACCACAAGTTACAAGATTAAATACTAGAGGAAAAGGTATTGGAAAGAAATCTAAAGCAAGAATCGAAGAAGTAATAGAAGAAAAACACATATTAAAAGAACAAGAACATTTAAATTTTAATCTTATCGACATTGATAAGATGCCTGTCATACTAGAAGACGATTTATTTATAACAGAAGAAATTACAATCCATTCAGAAACAAATCCTTTTTTTAATGAGAAACAGGAAGAAGAACTTATAATAAAACACGGTGATGAACAATTTTCAAAAGTAACTGATAACAACACTTCAGATGATAAAAGTTTAGTTACTGACTTTAGATAGTAGTCTGAAGTTTAGATATACAGCAAAAAGAAGCGACGCAATTTGAAATTCACAAACCACTAAACAAGAAAAAAATTGCTGAAGGAAAGAGAATACATATTTTATCTGATGAAAAAATTATATACAAAAGTAATATGATAAATCCTATAAAACTTAAACCTAGAAATAGAGTCACCTCAGACAAGACAAAGATTATGAAAATAACGACTCTTCACAACCAAAGCCTGGGCCAAGTGGCCTAAGAAGACCTAGTTATTATAAAAATGACGTAAAAATTCTTCAAGATTTGATGGATACAGAAGATAGCGATTAGCTGTTTTTGGAGTTTATTGGAGTTTACTCCAGAATCGATTTTCAATATAAGGCGCCCGGTATGAGAAAAATGTGAGGTGTAAAATCTACTGATGAATGACCTCGTTACGTTTTTGGTGCGTGTGCACCTAAGGTGTTTGGCGTACAGTTGAATATTACTAGATGGCGCTTTATGAAATTTGTCGTCCGTCAGTGATATTTTAAATGTATATAAAATGAATAAATATATATTTATATATGTATATTATTGAAGTTAAATTAGGAGACAAAGCAAACGCCTAATCTCCTACTAGTACATGTGGTGAAGGTTCCATTTGGCCAGGTAATGGCTTGTCGTCAGGAATATTTAATCGCCCTCTGTGTAGTCTGCGACCGATTACAGACTTCAAAAATTCCTCCGTCGCTGTTTCGGCCGTATCCACCAACGTCAATGCTAACAAACTCATTTTTTTCTGACACGGAAGATCTGTCGGTACAATCCACTTCAAAACGTTGACAACTCCGTATGCCCACCAGTACGCTGGAGGAAGACAATCCTAATTCTAACACAAGTCGAGTTTTGGACTATCTGAATAAAAAAATTAAGCAAGTTGGAGTGGCTCCAGATATGATGGAAACCACGTTTTTAGGTTATGCCAGTTCGGTTAAGCTTCTGTCCCCAATGCGTCAATATGATATCAAATTCAAAATAGCGGAGCTGATAAGGGAACAAGAAGTAGCTCAATACCAAGAAAGTTTACATTTAAATCAACCCTACACACCTGTGCAAAGAAACATACCACACACTAACACCCATGCTCTCTCACCTCCTTCACAATCAATCAACCCACAACCCTCACATTCTACATTCAGTAACAACCATGTCAAGCATTCCCGACACTCGAACATATATTATTCACAGAGAAACACACCATACGGTATCACCACACAATCACCACACATGAACAGACCAAACTCTAACACCAACAACACACAAGAATCAGTAATGAACAAGATACTCTATAATTCCAACCCCACACAAACACCGCACATAAACACGCCATACTATAACGTCAACCCCATACAATAGGCAGCAAGCCTCCTTGCCGGACTGCCACCGTGGGATCTGGAGGCGATAGTCCTCGCGCGCCGGTTTGAGTGGCGCGCGGAGGCACTACACCGGGGGGAAATCATCATCATCATCAGGCGGGAGGAAACGCCCGGGTGTCACCATTGTGACGATCGCCCGGAGGACACGGTGGAGCACACAGTGGCGATCTGCCCAGCGTGGGCGGAGCACCGCCGTGCCCTCGTGGAGGCGATCGGCGGCGGCGATCTCTCGCGTCCGGCCCTGGTTCAGGCTATGGTCCGGAGCGAGAGGGAATGGGAAGCGGTCACCTCCTTCTGCGAATCAGTAATGCTAGCAAAGGAGGAGGCCGGGCGTTTGAGGGAGAGAACATCAGGCCAACCCAGCCGCCGCGGGAGACGCCCAGGGCACCGGGCGCCGCGGCAACCGTAGATGCGGGCCTGTGGGCGGCTGAGCAATGGGTAGCTCACCGTCCGTCCGTCTATTGACGACAGGCTGTGCCGACGGCGCGTTCGTGTTTCACGCGCGCCTCAAAGAGAGTCAGCAAAGCAGAGGGGCTTGCCAGAGCCTCTGCCTGCCGGGGTAGCGGGTTGTTCGAAAGAGATACCGCGGCCTCGGAACGCAAAAGGGCAATAGAAGGAACATGGGTGGGTTTTAGTCAGTACAAGTCTGACATGCCCCCCCGCTCCGCCCAGAGCGGGGGAAGTCATTGGATGATTTCCCACCCGAAAAAAAAAAAAAAAGTAACCCCATACAATCAGCACACATCAACACACCATACTCTAGCACTTATGCCCGGTTTACATTATTCCAGTCCAGCGATCCAGTCCAGTACTGGATTGCTTACTGGAAAAATGTAAACCGGCACTGGAATGAACTGAATCCAGTAAGCATTCCAGTCCAGTAACTGGATTTGCGGTCTACTTTTGAATCCAGTGCGACCAATCCAGTGCAACTGGAATAATGTAGACGGCCAATCCAGTGCTATTCCAGTGCTGACGAGGTACACATGTGTTGGTTGTTTTTGCGGACTTTTTTTGCAAAGAAAAAGGATTTAACAACGGTGAAGAAGTTATCTGAAGACGAAACTGTAAAGTTTGTCACTATATACAGAGAAAATCCGTGTTTATGGGATATAACATCAGAACATTATAAAAACAAAGCTATGCGCCAAACTGCTTTGCAAAATCTGTGCATTGGTATGGAAATTGAAGGATTCACACCGGAAGATGTGAAAAACAAAATAAAAAGTATTCGTTCGACATACTACCTTGAACTAGACAAGATTAAGAAATCATCCACATCTGGTGCTAGTGGCAATGTTTACCAACCCAAAGTGAAATGGTTCGCCGAATTCAATTCATTTATAAAAAATGTGATGGTGAAGCGTAAAACACAGGTATTTATTTTAAGATTTTTATTTATTTTTATTTTAGTAGCATATTATTTGTGAAAACACACTGATTTTGCCATGGTACTTTTCCTTCGTTCACAAAATAATTAGTAAATTGAGTTCTTTTTTCCCTGGCATGTGTTGCTGAGTTGTTAGTGCCCTGCTGTATGATACTATCTAAAGAGGTTATTTCGGATCGCCACGTTCCATTAATCAAATGATGGTCGTTGTGATCTTCATGGTCTACACAAGAAGTAGTCATATAATTGCTTGACTTTTTTCTCAACCAATTGTGTAGAGAGCAAGCTGCATACACAATGTGATCCACAGTATGTAACTTAGTTGAAATAGCTTTTTCGAAAATTCTGAATCGACTTACTAATATTCCAAAAGCGTTTTCTACAATGCGTCTAGCACGGGACAGCCTGTAATTATATATTTTTTGTTCAAAAGTTAAATTAGCCCCAGGATATGGTTTCATTAAGTATGTTTTTAGTGGAAATGCTGCATCAGCCACAATCACTCCATCTTCTGGAATAAAACTGCCATTTTCTAATTCAGTAAAAATGGAACAGTTTTTGAAAATACCACCATCCGAAGCGCTTCCATTTGCGCCCACATTAATATACGTAAAACAGTAATCATGGTCAACAAGAGCCATCAATACTATGCTGTTTTCTTTTTTATAATTAAAGTTCGTACTTCCATATTCATAGGAGCCAGTAATTTTTATATGTTTTCCGTCTAACGCTCCGTAGCAGAAAGGAAAGTTCCACTTATTCCGAAAGCGTTCCTCGATTTGTTTCCATTGCTCCGCAGTGGGTATCTGCAAAAATAAAGTAAAAATATTTTATTTTCAGGAAAATACTGATGATGCTCAAAATAAAGAAAATACTGACAATACTCAACCTAGTGCCCAATGTGGGAACCCTATCCATACAAACCCAGAACCAAGTCTATCAGAACCGCGAAAGAAAAGAAGTAAAATTTCACAGCTGTCTACAATAGTCAGTAGCATGAAAGATATGCAATACGATTTATCCAAATCAGAAACATGGAAGATGAACTCGACATTTTCGGGAAACACATTGCGAAGCAATTAAGAACCCTTTCTACAGAACAGGCTATCCTAGGCCAAGAAGAAATACAGAGTGTGATAACAAAATGTCGACTACACGATTTGAGATACGGAAATATGACAGTGAATTCTGCAAACACACATGCCAGTGACAATTCGTCAAGACCAAATAACAATTATGCGTCAAGACCAAGCACGAGTAGTAGTACTTATATGCCATTGAATAGTCCAGCGTCTGTAGATACACAAACCACCGAGGACTCGTTAAATATAGTAAGCGATGACCCAGAATATATTAATATAATTATGAATGCTTTCAATAATGCTTAATTGTATTAGATATGATACTTACTTAATAAAAAAAATATTACCTTTTTTTTTTTTTTTTTTTTTTTTCGGGTTCCCGAAATCATCCTATGACTTCCCCCGCTCTGGGTGGAGCGGGGGGGCATGTCAGACTTGTACTGACTAAAACCCACCCATGTTCCTTCTATTGCCCTTTACGTTCCGAGGCCGCGGTATCTCTTTCGAACAACCCGCAACCCCGGCAGGCGGAGGCCCTGGCAAGCCCCTCTGCTTTGCTGACTCTCTTTGAGGCGCGCGTGAAACACGAACGCGCCGTCGACACGGCCTGTCGTCAATCGACGGACGGACGGTGAACTACCCATTGCTCACCGCCCACAGGCCCGCATCTACGGTGGCCGGAAGTCGTCTCGTGGCGCCCG
Organism: Ochropleura plecta; assembly: GCA_905475445.1. Taxonomy (NCBI): domain Eukaryota; kingdom Metazoa; phylum Arthropoda; class Insecta; order Lepidoptera; family Noctuidae; genus Ochropleura; species Ochropleura plecta. Next base: position 12,905,545 of record FR997738.1, read on the forward strand.
GCGCCATGGGCGTCTCCCGCGGCGGCTGGGTTGGGCAGATGTTCTCTCCCTCAATCGCCCGGCCACCTCCTTTGCTAGCATTACTGCTTCGCAGAAGGTGGTGACCGCTTCCCATTCCCTCTCGCTCCGGACCATGGCCTGAACCAGGGCCGGACGCGAGAGATCGCCGCCGCCGATCGCCTCCACGAGGGCACGGCGGTGCTCCGCCCAAGCTGGGCAGACCGCCACTGTGTGCTCCACCGTGTCCTCCGGGCGATCGTCACAATGGTGACACCCAGGCGCTTCCTCCCGCCCGATGATGTGCAGGAACCTCCCGAAACTTCCGTGTCCGGTGAGGACCTGCGTCAGGCGGTAGGTGAGGACGCCATGACGCCTCTCCAGCCACTCCTCAAAGAGGGGACTTACCGCCGCTATTGTGGCGTGACCTAACAAAAAAAAAAAAAAAAAAAAAATTACCTTGATGTGGTCTTTTAATGCCCTTTTAATTTCTTGACAGACTTCTGGTATAATTTTTGAAATAGTTGGTTTTGGCAATCGAAACATACGACTGAGGCTTCTGTAACTATCTCCAGTACTTAAAAAAGAAAGAGTGACTTCTAATTTTAATTTTGCGGGTATAGCATCTCTGAACAACGTATTCTTACGCTGGATATTAATCGAAACTAATGATAACAGTTCTTCAAAGTTTTCTGCTGTCATTCTCAGTGCCAGTCTATATTCATTGGGATCTTCCACCTTCAGTTGTTGCAAAAGTAATACTGACCCTCCTTTTTGATCTCTTTCGCTGATCCAATTTCTCACCCAAATCCGTTCCTTTTTTTTTAGTTCCTTATCAACCTCATTAATAACTTCTTGTAGCAAGAGTGATTGGGCACGTTTGAAACATTTTCGGAACTGATCTCTTCTTGAAATCATTGTCACTATAGTGTTCACACTTCAACGGCTTCTAAATAACTGGAATAGTGTAGACGTACAGATCCAGTCCAGCACTGTACTGGAAATCTCGCTAGATCACTGGACTGGAATAATGTAAACCGGGCATTACACCACACAAGCATCAGAAATGAACACTCTACACTATAATTCCAACACCACACACGGTCACCTACCCCACACAATCACCACACCCAAACACATCATACAGTACCGTCTGAGGTACACAATCGTCACAAATGATTCCACCACAAAGTATCACCGACTCCACTCAATCACCACACATAAATACACCACAAAGTATCACCAACCCCACACAATCATCACACATGAACACGCCATACTATAACACTTACACCACACTTGCATCAGAAATGAACACTCTACACTAGAATTCCAATCCCACACAAACACCACACACGGTTACCTACCTCACACAATCACCTCACCCAAACACACCATACAGTATCGCCTGCCATACACAATCATCACAAATGATTCCACCACAAAGTATCATCAACTCTACACAATCACCACACATAAACATACCACAAAATATCACCAGCTCCACACAATCACCACATATTAACACACCAGAAAGTATCACAAACCTCACTCAATCACACACCTCGACATACTCACCATCGTTTGGCCCTGTCTCCGATCAAGAAGGAACAAATTCCATTCGGTCTTTCTTTGCTACCTAAACAGACTAGGAAAGTCTTAATTTTATAACCTATACAGACTAGGAAGGTCTTAATTTTATAACCTATACAGACTAGGAAGGTCTTAATTTTATAACCTATACAGACTAGGAAGGTCTTAATTTTATAACCTATACAGACTAGGAAGGTCTTAATTTTATAACCTATACAGACTAGGAAGGTCTTAATTTTATAACCTATACAGACTAGGAAGGTCTTAATTTTATAACCTATACAGACTAGGAAGGTCTTAATTTTATAACCTATACAGACTAGGAAGGTCTTAATTTTATAACCTATACAGACTAGGAAGGTCTTAATTTTATAACCTATACAGACTAGGAAGGTCTATATTTATAACCTATACAGACTAGGAAGGTCTTAATTTTATACCCTTACAGACTAGGAAGGTCTTACGTTATAACCTATACAGACTAGGAAGGTCTTAATTTTATAACCTATACAGACTAGGAGGGTCTTCATTTATTTTCATTTTAGACTTATTTTATCTTCTGTTTGTATTTATTTGTCATTGTTTTTATTTTGCACTATACTTAAAAATTAAAACTGCTGTGTCGACTATTTTAATGGTATCATTAATTTTCGCCCGTGAATTTAATCAATACCTTGACACGGGAATTTTATAAATTAGATGTAGATACGGGTCGTAGATAAAGGAATCGATTTGTATAACGCATATTTAATAGATACTTAACTTATACCTTTATAAATCACAAGCTTTTGCCCGTGGCTTCTCGCGTTAAATTCGGGGTAACACAGTTCCCGTTTCCTGATTTGCAGGTACCTGCTACCTGTAGTTTTCGCCATTGTGGCTTATTTGTTGTAATAGCAATGCTAAGTTTTCCCTGTTTTTCCCTCTTTCTCCCTCATTTCTTCTTTTTTTTAGGGTCCCAACTATCTCTATACCAAAATTCATTAAAATCGGCTAAGCCAATAAGGCGTGAAGACGTAACAAACAAACAAACTCACTTTCGCTTTTATAATATATTGATTTGGCCCGAAAAAATGGTGTTATATTATTCTGCTTTCCACCTCACTGCACACACCGACTCCAACCGCTGGCTGTTGGGTTCATGAAACCTATAAGCACATATTATTCCAGCGAAATAAAAAATTGGTTCCGGTGCCATCCCGGGTGTGGTGTGGTGACACACTATCAGACAGCTGGACTATTCGGAAAAGCTTATGTAACTGCAGCAACAATGTCGACTGCTATTAATGCATTCAGAGCCGGCCTATAAACAAGGATGTTTTCACTGACGCAGATTTTGCACCCGCGGACACTACAGATAATCCTGAGCCTGCTGAGGTGCCTTAAGTTACCGCAGCCATTTCGAAGAGAGAAAACACTCCAGCGAGACAAGAAACCCCAGAAGACGACCGTGGTTTCAAGACGCCACCTAGACAACTACTTCAAGAAATTTTGACTGGCAACAAGACACCACCATCGCAAATACCGCAACGGGATAGGAACATACAAACCCCCCTAGGCAACCTTCTCCACAACCTGGTTGTTCTTGGATAGTCGATAGGCAATCGAGCTTTGCAACAACTCCAGAACAAATAATGCCTGTGCCTAAGGAGAACAGAACAAGCAGAAGAGTTAGTAAGCAACGAGGGAAAACAGCAATCATCACAGAATCCCCGTACAAAAACGAACTTCTAGCCATAAAAAGGCCACAGAACTAAAAGAAAAGAAAAAGAGGGCAGCTAAAGATTTGAAATTGAAATCCATTGGACAGAAGTGTTATGTTGGATTCTTAATAAAAGATGTCCATTAAGTATGATACTGGTTTATTGGTAAGAGACACAGGAGATGTATACAAGGCTACATCATGACATGAAGTGTGGCAGAGTGCCGCAGACCACAGATAATACATTTACTAGTGAAGACCATATTAGTAACATACTAAATAGTGATGTTACAACATCCCCCTTGTTGAGTTCAAATTAGACCCCTGACTGACAATTAATATAAGTGCTATGCTATTTAATTTTATACAAGACAACATGCTTAATTATACTTATAGTTACTTAACTTTACTTATGACTCTATTTATAATTTAACTTAATCCATTTCTTCAATTAACCTTCTGGTAGGTTTTACAATACGACCTGACCTAGTTGTTACATTTGAGGATTGCTGAGATGAGGATTCTTGATGCCTAGACTCCTGTCTGTCACCTTCCTCTCCCCTTTGTGACGAGTTGGATTGCATGGGAGGGTTAGCACAATTATGAGAATATTTATGTCTTAAGTGTATTCTATTCCTCCTATACCTAACTCCATTGACATCCTCAACAACATATGATCTATTATTTGACAATCTTTGCTTAACAATAGCTTGTTCCCAGTTGCTACTTGGGTTTCTCTTAAAATAGACATGATCATTATGATGTAACATAGACATTGACTTGGCATTTTTATTGTAGTATTTTGACTTATTTTTATCATTTTTCTTGACAGACTCTTCGTAATCTTTAAATGTTACCACTTTTGGCTTCAACTTCTTATATGATGTTGGAATGTTATCTCTTAAGTTCCTAGACATGAGTAACTGTGCTGGTGATGAAAAATTATTTTTACCTGTATTTCTGTATTGTAACAATGCTATGTATGGATCTGATCCATTTTCTTTGCATTTTCTTAGCATGTTTTTTATGATTTTGACTGAACTCTCTGCTTGTCCATTAGACTGTGAATGATATGGGCTAGTTACAATATGTTCTATGTCCCATTCTTCCATAAAATTTTTAAAATCAACTGACTGAAAAGGAGGTCCACCATCTGATACCAGTGACAATGGTATTCCATGACGAGCAAATATAGACTTTAAATGAGTTATTACATTTTTTGATGTACTGTTGTTATTTAATAATGCAATCTCTATAAATTTTGAATAATAATCAGTGACAATTAAATATACTAAACTATCGAAATGCATTAAATCAATACCGACTTGTTGCCATGGATATTTGCTTATTTCATAATTCTGTAGTGGTTCCTTTTGGTTACATGGTTTGAATTTTGCACATACTAGACATTGTTCTACTAAATTCTTAATATCACTAGACATATTTGGCCAATAAAGAGATTCTTTAGCTAAGTTTAGACATTTATTTATACCTTGGTGACCTTTGTGAATTTTTACTAACATTTCTTTATGCATTGACTGTGGTACTATTAATTTTGAGCCTTTGAATACTAAATCTCTAATTTTATGGATTTCTCCTTGTATATTCCAGAATGGTTTTATTAATGGACTGACACTATTTTTGGTTTTTGGCCAACCTTCATTATAATACTTTATTAATAGCTGCAGGGTTTCATCTTTCTTAGTTTCCTGAGCCAATTTTGTGCTATATTCATCTGTAATTGCTAAGTTAGCATACATTAGATTGACATGACTAGACATTTCTGATTCATTTTCAGGCCTATAATGTTCTTTCAAAGCTGCTCTTGACAATGTGTCTGATATGAACATTTCTTTGCCTGGGACATGTATAACTTCTAAATCATATTTTTGACAAGTTAACATCATACGCTGTAATCTAGCTGGGACATCATGTAATGGTTTTTTAAATAGATAGACTAAAGGTTTGTGATCAGTATGAACTGTGACTCTATTACCATATACATATTGGTGAAATTTTTCACAACCAAATTGAATTGCTAGCAGCTCTTTTTCTATTTGAGCATATCTTTCCTGGGTTTCAGTTAAGGTTTTTGAACTGTATGCTATCGGTTTATTTTTTTGTAAAATGACTGCGCCTAACGCTGACTTTGACGAATCGACTGACAAGACTAATGGAATCTTGGGATTATAATGAGCTAAAACTGGTGAATTTGTGATTTCATCTTTCAGTTTCCTCAGACATTGACTATGATTCTCATCCCAAGTCCAGACTGAATCTTTTTTCAAAAGATTTCTTAATACTTGTGTTTTTTCTGACAGGTTACTTATAAAGGGTCCTAGGTAGTTTATCATACCTAGTATTCTCTGTAACTCTTTGACATTTTGCGGTGTAGGCATGTTGACAATTGCTTTGACCTTCTCAAGATCTGCCCTTGCACCGTCTTTACTGAAGACATAACCTAAAAAACATACTTCTGACAGTGAAAATTTACACTTTGACTTGTTAAATTTTAAATTGACTTGACGAGCTCTTTGCATGACTTTGTGTAATCTTTCATTATGAACTGACTCATTTGGTCCATAGACTAAGATGTCATCGATGAATATAAGTACGCCTTCTATGTCACCAAATAGATTCATCATGACTCTTTGAAATATTTCAGACGAGGCATTTATGCCATAGGGTAATCTTAAATACTTATATCTACCAAATGGTGTTTGAAAAGTACATAATTCTGAACTGTATTCATCTAAACGTAGCATCCAAAATCCTGAAAATGCATCTAAATGAGAAAAACATACAGCCCCTTCGAGCTGAGACCTAATCTCATCAATTGACTTGAGTGGATAATGTTCCCTCATGATATTTTTATTTAAATTTCTAGGATCAAGACAAATTCGTAACTGACCTGAACTTTTTACTGTTACAACGACTGAATTAACCCACTCTGTAGGTTTTGTAACCTTTACTATGACTTGCATTTTCTCCATGCGATCCAACTCCTCACGCAGTTTCCCTTGTAATGCGAATGGGACTTTCCTGGGCGGATCCACACATGGTACTGCATCAGGCTTGAGTTTCAGATGACAGACTGGAGGCAGACAGCCAAGACCCTGGAATACATCATTATATTGTGTATGAATTTGCTCACAAAAGTCTTGTTTTGACACTGAAAAGACACGTTTTATTATACCTAACTTTTCACAAATTGGGAGACCAAGGACATTTGGACACTCTATATCTGGTATAATAAACATTATGTTTTGAACAATGTTCTTGTTGTTTAAGCAAAAATTACAATTTAAGTTGACTTTGCCTAAAATCGGAATGGATTTTCCACCAAATCCTGTGACATTTACTTGACATTTGACAAGTGACAATTTTGACAGCTTATTTTGACTTTTAACATTTTGAAATGTTTGTTTTGACATTATATTGACATCTGCACCTGAGTCTATAATGCATTTGACTGGAAGCTCGCTGTCGACGATCTCCTCGACTACGGCTCCTCCGACTGAGATGCATGACGTTTTCACTGGCGATGCTGCTCCCTTTGACTATTTTCTCAGCATCTTGCTGTGCGACTATGAGCGTCCTCGCTAGCTCTTGCATTCTCTGATAGGTTAAGTCATGTTCTTGCAGTAACCTTTGACGCACATGTGACAAGTCCAAATTGAGGTTTGCTATAAAAATATCTTTGATGAGCGATTCCCTGAGCGTGCCAAACTCACATTCTCTGCTCTTATTCTCCAAATCCGTGAGGAATTCGTCGATGCTTTCGGATTTTTCCTGCTTACGTGTGAAGAATAGGTATCTGCACATCGTGATATTTTTTCTTGGCTCGAAATATTTGTTAAATTTTGTTTTCACCTCTTCAAGCGTGCTGCCATTGATTGTTAGGTTAAACGTGTTGAAAATGTTCAGTCCTCGCTCACCGATTGAGTGCAGCAGAATGGCGATTTTGCGTTTCTCAGTTGCTTTGTCAAGGCCTGTCGCTAATAAATATAGCTCAAATGCTTGCGACCATTTTTTCCATGATTCAGCGTTGTTATGAGCTGGATCCGACGATATATTTAACTGCTTCACACGTGTTTGAAAATTTTGCTCACCATCATGGCTGACGTCCGCTTGGTCCGGCATTTTCTTTGACGACCTCGACTTTTTCTTTCTGCTTAAATGACTTCTGACACCATGTTATGTTGGATTCTTAATAAAAGATGTCCATTAAGTATGATACTGGTTTATTGGTAAGAGACACAGGAGATGTATACAAGGCTACATCATGACATGAAGTGTGGCAGAGTGCCGCAGACCACAGATAATACATTTACTAGTGAAGACCATATTAGTAACATACTAAATAGTGATGTTACAACAAGAAGAAGAGAAAGGTTGTCAAAAAGAAAGGCTTGTTGTCTAAAGAAGCAAGCTCTGATAAGGGTGATGACGATGCTGAATGTATCTATTGTGGTTACTTGTGGTCAGAGTCAACCGAGGGATGGATACGTTGTAAGTTGTAAGATGTTCTCGTTGGGCACACTACTCTTGTGCTGGTGAGGATGAAAAAGATGATGAGGCTACTCATTTATGTGCATTATGCATTGAAAACTAATTTTATAATACTAAATTTATTATTTATATTTTAATATTAAAATTATTAAAAACGTTTTTTGAAAGTCAAAATATTTAAGTTAGCAGATGTATAAGAATAGTTACGTTGATTTTTGTTAATGTAATTGAAGTTTTAAAGGAGATCTTTATAGCTAACCGTAACTCATTACGTAACTGTACCAAAGTTCTATATTTCGTTTTTTAGTGTTTAAGTTTAATTAAAAAAACCTGCCATTTTTTTTATATGATCTCTGATTTCTTTAACTTAGATTAATAATAATAATAAAGAGAAGTTTATTCGGAATTTTACTGAATTTAAGACATACACAACATTTAAGTCTGTTATATTCTGTCAGCGCCTTATTGCATTCAACCAAACTTTTGCGCCTGTCGGAAAAATAACCAATTACAACAAACCAGTTACTGTTATAATAGCGGGACGCAAACAGGATGACATAACGAGTGCGTTCTATGCCTTTTTGATTCGTAATCGTAATGTTGATAATGTTAACATTTGGCTTGACAATTGTAGTGCACAAAATAAAAACTGGTTATTATATTCATTGCTGGTTCATATGGTGAACGTGATGGTATTTTGTTTTTGTTTTTCGAATATTCAGCCCTAAATGCATAACTAAAAAACCGTTAAGATAAAAGTTTTAACGTGTAACGTGAATGAAATAAGATGTTCCTTAAAAGACACTAAACTCAAAAAACTTACCTATAAAGACACTAAAACACTATTGTGCCAATATAGCTAAGACTGAATGCTAAATGAAAATCGACAATACATAAGTATAAAGCCGCTAAGTAACTAAATGCCTTTTTGACGTGACAACGTCTTATAATTCGATAGAGCCGGCTGCACGCACGAAAAAACATAACTCATGCGGCGTTACCTCGCTCTGAGGCGTTCCATGTAAGGCTTGAAGTGCAAGCGAGAGCGCGGAACGAGCGACAAAGAAGCACAATCGGCCTTTGCGTTCGGCAGCGTTCGACATCCGTCTCTCTCCTACTTGAGTGAGCGATGCGTCTGCGTGGACAGCTGCTATACTATAGTACATTTACATGTTTTGATCGAGTATCAAGTGCAGTGAAAAGTGAATGTGGTGTCAATTGTTTATAGCAACGATAATTACAGCGGTAAAGGTAATGATTCTTTCGATATTAATTATATATTCAGTGATATATTGTCGAATATTCGTGCTTTCATCATTAAAATGAATAGCATCGGTCCGCTAGTGCAGCGATTGTAGGTTATGCTATAATTGACAAAATTAAAACAATAAGATAACAGAACTACTTCATGATGAGTAAAAAATCGATGGCTTTACTATTCAATAAAAAAATAAAAATAAATGAAATTAAAATTTTCTTTTGAAAAATGCTACCATTCCATCAGTATTTTCTTAAGACGTTGTCACGTTCAACTATCGTCAGTAAACCGACTTTACAGACAACCAATTTTTTTAGCTAAGTAAGTTTGAATAGTTTTTGTAGGGTCACCTGTCCAACATTGAAACAATCGTACACAGTAAAACTTTGCGATATTTCTAAAATGCGACGTTGCCAGATAGAGCAGGATAGCAAGAAAGGACCTTCCCAGTCCCCCCCCCCCCTCTCGCACACGCCCAGTTTGCGAGCGCGCCGCGTGGAAGAGGTCGTCTCTAGTGACGCATAACGAATATTGCTGCGAAAAAGTAAGAATTTTTGGTTATATTTGGTGATTTTTTAGCAAATTATAGAAGACTAGCTTTTGCCCGCGACTTCGTCCGCGTGGATTAATAGTTCCCGTTCTCCTTTCTCGGGTCCCAGACTATATCTGTACCAAATTTCATTGAAATCAGTGCAGTGGTTTCGGCGTGAAGAAGAGACAGACAGAGTTACTTTCGCATTTATAATATTAGTATATATAATATTAGTAAGTAAAGTAAAAGTAAGTAAATGCTTTTATAATATTGGTATAATATTAGTAAGTAATAAGTACGGAAGTTCGGATAATTTCGTATTGTTCAATATTACGTTGCATTCTGTACGTTTCAAAGTGTCTTTTGACTTAAATCTGTATGAAAATAGTTCACTCTGTATTGCAATTTTTATTTATGTTATAAAAAAATACCTTGTTGGTTTACAATGAAACAAAAGTATGTTGTATACAATGAAACAGTGTGTCATTGTGTACGATCTTGTTTCATTGTAGGCCATGTGGAAAATAACAATAACGATAATTTTTCTAAACACAAGCAACTTTCTTAAAGCTTTTTATTGGCTATCTATATCTACAGTAGGTAACTACCTAGTTTGTAGTTATTTTATTAATTATTTTTCAGATGGCACGTAGTAAAGCTATTATAAGAAAAAAAGGAGATCATTCGGCAGCTAACATGCTTAAACCTATTCAGCTTATAAGGCAGGGACGAAGTCTAAGAAAAGCTGCTAGTGAATGCAGTGTTCATTACCCCACACTATTCCGGTAGGTATGTTAAAAAGAATAAAAATGTCAGTGGCACGGATTTGAAGAATCAAAGGTTAATTCCAAACTATAATGTTAAAAGAGTATTTACAGAAGACCAAGAAGCTCATCTTAAAGAGTACATCAAAGATTGCGCGTCAAAATTTTATGGTCTTTCTTGTAAATATGTTCGCAGCGTTGCGTACCAGATGGCTCATATAAATAATATTAAATTTCCTGTCAGTTGGAGGTCTGAAAAAATGGCAGGCATTGAGTGGCTTAGATCTTTTAGGTCTAGGCATCCAGATTAATCACTAAAAAAGCCTGAAGCTTGCAGTTTGGCGCGGGCTACTGCCTTTAATAGAGAAACCGTCAATACTTTTTTTAACAATCTGAAAAATGCTATGGATCGTCACCCATCTTTCGGCAATGGTTGTAGAGTGTACAATTTAGATGAAACAGCAACCACAATTGTTCATAAACCACAAAAAGTCATGGCTCCCAAAGTACGCCACAATCTAGGCAAGGTTACGGGTAGTGGTGAGAAAGGCATTTTGGTTACAACTTGTGCGATTGTATGCGCGTCAGGGCAAGCTTTACCTCCGGTTCTTGTTTTGCCGAGGAAAAATTACAAGGATTTTATATTGACCGGCGCACCTCCAGGGTCCCTTGGGCTTGCTACCCCGAGTGGGTGGATGAACACAGCTATTTGTCCAAGTCATGAAGCACTTTATAAAACATACATGCGCCTCTCCAGAAAACCTCGCATTATTAATCATGACTTCCTTTGGCAGCACTTCTCACGTAAGAAGGGCAAATACTTCTAATGTAAAAAGTAATTACTATCAGTCACCAATAAACTCGGACGAAAATGATGTAGATTTAAGTGGCAACGGCCCAACTTATGCAGTCGACAGATCTCTATCACATCTTACAAAAGCATCTACTTTATCAGCCTCTAGTTCTTCACTATCTTCGGATAACGATTTAAATACTAGCTCTGTTAATAATAATACTCTTCCGGAATTTGCTAGGAGATCAAGAAAACGTACCCGAGATCCAACAAAGTGGAAGCAAAATGTAGCAAAAATTCTAAGAAATTCTGGTAAAGCTTACTTGTCATGTACTACAAAAAAAAACGTACCTGCCCGTTGTATGAAAGAACCATGTAAATGCAGACTTAAATGTTCTGAAAATATAAACGACACAGACAGACATACACTGTTTGAGAGATATTGGGCTATTGGTAACATTAATTTGCAAAGATCTTATATTAGATCATGTAGAGTTCGCCCAAAATATAAGTACACTAATGCAGCCAAACCTAGATTACCAAATAATGCATTTTATTTTACCGTTAAAAGTAATAAAATTCGTGTTTGTAAGACATTTTTCATAAACACATTAGGCATATGTGACCGCCAAATTAGAACTATAAAAATGAAAACTGGTCCTCATAATTTCGTCAGTGAAAACAAAAGGGGTAAGCACGTGTCTAGGAAGCCAATAGATGTGAATCTCTTCGAGGGTATTAAGGGACATATAAATTCGATTCCAAGTATTGAATCTCATTATTTATGAGCGTCTACGAGTAGAGAGTATATTAGTGGTGAGAAGACAATTATGGATCTTTGGAAAGATTTTGACAAGCTACAGAAAGAAGGGAACCCTTCATGTGACTACTGGTTGTATTACAATATCTTTAACAAAGAATTTAAAATAGGTTTCTTTCAGCCTAAAAAAGATAGATGTAATCTATGCTTAGATTACGAATTAGCAAACCCTGCTCGAAAAATAGATATTCAAGCAAAATATGATGATCATCTCAAAGAAAAAGACTTGTGTCGTCAAGAAAAACGTTTAGATCGTCAGAATATTGACGAGACAAATATTTGCGCGGTCTATGATTTGCAGGCTGTTATGCAGTGTCCCACTGGAGAAACGTCATCCTTTTTTTATAAATCGAAACTTAATTGCCTTAATTTTACCATAGTGGAAATGATGAAGAAATCAGAAGAAGTAAAAAAGGGTAAGAACATTATATTCTTATGCTGTTTCTAAATTCGAAAATATTCACACTATTACTCACAAATACTTAGTAAAGGGCCATACCCAAAATGAAGGTTCACAGCCTCATTGAAAAAGAGATTAAAAGAAATAAGAAATCGGGACCACTATACACTCCTTACCAATACATCACGTTAATTAAAAACTCTCGCAAGACTGGTAAACCTTTCAACGTGAAAGGTTGACTTATGATATTTTTTACAGATTTAAAGATTGTGCAAGAAAAATGGGGCTACAATTTTAATGAAGACGTAGACAAAACATCTCATGGAACAATGTAAGAGTTCTTAATTTTTTTTAAAACAGAACCATTCGTGTTTTCGTATAATACTTCATACACTCAAACAGAATTCATTACGGTTAATATGAGAAACAAACGAAAGAAAATGGAAGGTATAGATGCCATTATGGTAACCAAAGAATACTTAGGCGCGTCGCTCACTGGTAAGTCGAGGCGGCGTCGCATTAGCGGCGGTGCGGCGTCGAAGCACGGCGAGGATAGGTCTCTGCGTAGGAGTCGAGGCGCAGGTGGCTATGCTTCCTTCACATTATTAATTCATTCACCATGTCGTCGTCAGAAGACGAAGACGTACTAGCACTTATACAAGTTCTTAATTTAAATAGAAGAAGATTTTGGGTGCATCCATATATGTTGCGACGGTGTGACAAAAGAGGTTTATTCAGAGCTACACGTGACTTAAAAAGTTATCCCGACAAGTTCAAAAAGTTTTATGCAATGTCACCAGAAACATTCCATTTACTGTTTGAAAAAACGAAGAATAGTTTACAGAAGAAGGACACTAACTGGAGGAAATCAATTTGCCCTGAAGAAAGGTTACTGGTCATAAATACAAGGATTTAAGGCGCTGTACAAAGCAAACACTTCGTAAAACGTCTAGTTTTTCGTCGCAAAGTTAGCCGTACCTGTACATGCCACTAGCCAAAAAAAATTACCGTGTATACATAGTTTAATACATAAAGTAAAGAGTTAAACAAAATAAGTTTACAAAAGTGGTCTAGTACAACGAAAAAAAAAATTAAAAAGACCAAGATAAAATTTTTTTTCGTCTCGAAATTCTCAATTTTTTCAGCGACAACCATGATATTTTTTATCTATAACAAAGAAAATTGTATATACTAAAGAGATATCTAAAATTTTTCAAACATCGAGCTGTATTTCTTTTTATATTCAATAAAAACTGCAAAATAACCTACATTTTGGCGGACATGATATTCAAATAAAATCAAACACCGAAATATTTTCGACCTTATTTCTTTCTTTCGATACAATACTGTCGTGTACTTGTGTCAGACCATGCCTAGTATGCAGCTAGCGTCACTTTCGTGAATACCTAAAGATTAGCTTATTGCTGCGCCTTAATTGAACAATTTCAATGAGTTTTGCGTTGGTTTCAAAATCGTCGCGCATATTTAAAACGTCTAAACGCAGCTCCGCACGAAACCAAATAACAAAATCGCGGCGGCGTCGTGGCTTGGGCACACTTGAGCGCCCCACCTGCGCCTGCACCTGACCTCCGCCTCGCCTTCACCTCGCCTCCGCCCCGACGTCACCTAGCCGCGCCGCGACTCTTGTCTATGAGCGCACTGCTATTCATTTGTAAAGAAAACTTTGTTGCGGCGCGCCACTCCTGCGCCTGCGCCTCGACTGCGCCTCAACTGTTGGTCGTGTGGGCGACGCGCCTTACAAAGATTAGAATTAAGTGACCGTAAGAAAACTGATTTACGTGACCTCAATAATAAAAACTTAATTTCTAGTTATTACGCGGATTTTTCACAACAACCACTATACTCTACTATCCTACTTAATATTATAAATGCGAATGTTTGGGAGGATGTATGGATGTTTGTTACTCTTTCACGTCAAATCCGCTGAACGAATCTTGATGAAATTTGGCACAGAAGTAGATTATAGTCTGGAATAACACATAAGATACTTTTTATTCGATATCAGCTAGTACACCATACGTAGAAAATCAGGTATTCCGTACCAACTACATATGGAATACCTCTAAATAATTCCTAATACTTATATGTACTAGTCTGTCAAGAAAGTACCGGGAAAAGATCAATAATACACAAAATGTCTGTTATTCATCCTTTATTTTATCACCTTCAAAGTATGCTCCTTTAGAAACGATACACTTGCGCCAACGAATAATCCATTCATCAAAACATTTTTTAAACGCTGCTTCCGGAATTGAGTTCAGTTCTCGCCGCGAATTCTCCTTTATGTCTTCTATCGATTGAAAGCGGGTGCCACGAAGTGGTAATTTGAGTTAAGGAAAAAGAAAAAAGTCAGCAGGAGCCATATCTGGTGAATATGGTGGTTGCTGGATGGTATTTGTTGAGTGTTTGGTCAAAAATTCGTTCACAATGATAGCCTTGTGCGAAGGCGCATTGTCGTGGTGCAAAATCCAAGAATTTTCTTTCCACAAATCTGGCCTTTTTCGTCGAATTTGCTCTCTTAAACGCCGCATAACGCTCAAATAATATTCTTTATTTACCGTTAGACCTTCCGGTAAGAATTCAGAGTGCACAACACCGCGATAGTCAAAGAAAACAGTCAACATGACTTTGACTTTTGATCGACTTTGGCGTGGTTTTTTCGGTTTCGGTTCAGTTGGAAGGCGCCACTCCGAAGCTTGTTGACTAGTTTGCATGTCAAACTCGTAAACCCACGTCTCGTCACCAGTAACAATGCGTTTCATGAATGTTGGGTCCGAACTGACTCGTTCTAGCATGTCCTCAGCGACTTTCATGCGATTGAGTTTTTGGAGAAAATTCAGATCTTTTGGGACTAGCCGAGCAGCAACATGTTTCATACCCAAATGATTAGTTACAATGGTACGGATCGACTCGTGAGATACAGAAAGTTCGGCGGCTATCTCTCTCAGAGTTGAATGGGGATTTTCAGTCACTATTTTCTTCACTTTTGCGATGTTAACTTCAGTTGCAGACGTTGACGGCCTACCAGAGCGAGGCAAATCTTCCATCACATCTCGACCGCTTTTGAACGCTTTGAACCACTCATAAGCAGGATTTTTTGATAAAGTCGAATCACTGTAAGCCTACTGTAACATTTTCAGTGACTCCGAACACGAAATTCCATTAGCGATGCAAAATTTAAGACAAACTCTTTGTTCGATATTTTTGTCCATTATGAAATTCGCAATACACACTATATATGATTTTACTAAAACCAGCACTCTAATTAATATAAATAACAGATGCAACTCAAACTCCGCGCCAAAATGGAAAACAGTTGTGCCAATCTAACAACTACAAAGAAAACATAAATTTTAATTTGGAACCATAAACAAATCATCCATTCCCGATACTTTTTTGACTGAATGTATATTGTATATAATAATTATTATAAAAGCGAAAGTGAGTTTGTTTGTTTGTTACCTCTTCACGCTTTAATGGCTAAACTGATTTTGATGAATTTCGATACAGAGATAGTTGGGAACCAGGAGACGGACATAGGCTATTATTTTTTAAAAAAAGAGTGGAATATGAGGGAGAAAGAGGGAAAAACGGGAAAACTTAGCGTTGCTATTACAAATCAATAAGGCGCTACCGAATTTAACGCGAGATGTAATTTTCTTAATTTATAGTGTCAACATTCAGAATAGCCTTAAAATGGTTTTAGTAAGTATTCTCTTGTTATCAAAGCGTTCAGTAAGTAAATTCCAAGCTAATTTATAATTGGTAGCAGTGAAGTCTATTGGTTTGATTATATGAGTGAGAAGCTCATGACTCTAAAGAAGAATGCAGGTAATGGAACTTATTTAATTCTGGAATACTATCATTATTATTTTATTTTATATTATATCATTTATTTTTATTATATTTAACCCTTTCCAGCCTGACGGTACTTTTATGAACTCACTCGCATTTTGTCTATAGATTATAACGAGAACGCAGGCGAGCACTCGAGCAGTGCAACGAAAACACTATCGTTCCCTTTTTAGGATCATTTCCTTAGCCAATCAGAGAACTTGTCGGGGACTTGACGAAGTAATTGAAGCTGCACTTGTAAATTGTTTGTAGTAGGTAAGTTGCTTTTTATGTTATTATTACCTTAGATTATGTAATAAATATTGTGTAAAGAAGTATGTTAAATATTATTTTCCATTGTATCATGCCTAAATGTTCCCAAGACAGAGGCGTACTAAAAAGTACCGACAGTAACTTTGTGTATGTGTTTTGTATGGTGTGCGTAAATAAAGAGGGTGGTTTATTATTATTTCATCATATCCCTTCATTGCATCTTGATGGAGATTTCCATCAAACGTTTCACAGGTTAAAAAAGCACACAAATCAGTGGGCGATGTTGATATTTTTGCGTCTGACAATTTCTTGAAATATTTTTGGTTGATACGGAACGTAACTACGTTTAAAAAAGACAAACGTCAATGTCAAAAGTGACAATCACAGATTGGTTATAAGTGACTTGATAATTTTGCTGTAACGGTGCAAAAAAAAAACGCTACTTTGCTTGCTTTTGATGTACGGGAGTTGTTAAAAATATACATAATGAGTAGAAATAAGGTAAATGTTTTAGAATTTGTTAATATTTGTAACGAAAACATGAAAAATATATCGAAAATTACGTCGATTTGTTATGATGTGGATGTCGATGTTTGGACATCATCTTTAGATGATGTCCAAAAAATGACCCAGAATCGACAGATATGAAATGTGTACCAATGGATTGGCATTTAAATATAATATAATGTTGCCAAAGCGGCATCTCTGAAATCGTTGTAGTATAGGAGCTAAGAGCAAAATAAAATAAGTAAAAAATCTTTTTTTTATGTTTTTTTTTAATTTTTATTTGGCCCATAGATACTACAATCGTTATAGTACTGTGTGTATTATTGGTAATTCTGTAGCTTAGGATTGCAAATAAAAAAATACACAGTTGCTACTGGCTATTATGCGCGGGCGCGGCGCGGCGGACGGGGTGACGTGGGAGGCGGGGCGGTGTGGCAGGCAGGTAACGACTAACGACCATATCCCGTCGCAGTCCTTTGTTTGTTTTCGTTGTGATCTGTGTGCTTTGTTTTACTCCGTGGATTTTAACTTGACCTCTGCTTTTGTATACTGGACACTGATTTTTCTTGTTGATTCGAAACTGTGGCGCGTTAAACCGGACTTCGATTTTCTTTGCGACTGGATATTGTTTAAAATGGATGAACGTAACCGTTGTCTGACTTGTCCCCGTTCTGTTCGACAAAGGCGGCATCATGTTTTGTCCCTCGAGTTTCTGGAGTCACACCGGGACTTCGTGGAGCATATGTTCAGCACTTTACAAGCGCCACAAGAAGTAAGTACTATGGTTACTTAATTACATATAATACAGTATGTAGTTTCATCTTAACTTATAATCAAGGCGACACCCCCATGTCAGCGGCTTCGCTCGACACGGCGTGTTATCATATTGAGTCATGTTTTATTTCGATTAGTATAGAATAGTAATAAACTAACACAACTGACAACGCACAATAACTACGAGTAATATTCGTTGTCGATTCATCAACAACCCATTAGGTATGGTATAATAATGAGTCTAGTTTCGCGTATTTTCATGTGTTCACTATAGATGTAAAACTCACGTTGTATACATATCAGATAGTATACCATAAACAATAGGTACTTTAAAATGAATGTGAGACTAACGAGGGAATGTTATTGCTTATTTCAGATCGCATTTGATGGCTCCAGAGCTATTTGTCATCCGTGCTGGCAGCGCATAGACTATAGCTTAAGACGACCTCCTCCACCACCACCCAGACCTCCAACTGCATCGATATCTACACCTGGCTTTGCACGCGCAGCAAACACGTCAAGACGATGTATTGTCGACGTTTGTAGGAGTTTGGAACTTCGCGCTGTGCCCAATTCAATGAAAGTATATATTTTAAGCTACTTTCATTTATACATACCACCTCTTGCACGGATATGTTCACACCACTTAAGGAATACTACTTGGGAGGACTTACCAGGAAACATCGCCAGACGTCAAGACGATTTCAGAGGCGAGAGCTTACGCGATATAGTAGAGTTATACACTCAGGCACTCGAAAAAAAAAGCTGCTGGATTTTGAAAAAATTGATGAAATAAGTCCGGACGAACTTCATAATTGGATCGGTATAAGTCACCAGCAACTCTATAGCATATTAGAAGAAACCTTTTCTTTACAAGAACGATCCAACAGAAACATAATCTTGGGTATCTATTTATCTAAACTGAGAAGCGGTGCACCTTACCGAAGACTGGAGACGGTTTTTGGCCTATCCAAGTCAGCAATATGTCAAAAAATGAAACAAGCAAGAGAATGTCTCAATAATGACTATGTTCCACGCCATCTTGGATTTGACCATATTACCCGGAATGAAATTATAGCAAGAAATAGAATTATACCTAATTATATTTTTGGAACTGAAGATCATACAAAAGCCATTGTTATTATGGATGGGACATATTTATACATACAAAAGAGCTCAAACTTCTTATTTCAGAGATTGAGTTACAGTTTACATAAATATTCCAATCTAGTAAAGCCATTTATGCTTGTATGTTGCGATGGATATATAATAGAAGTGACAGGACCTTATAATGCTAGAACGTCCGATGCAACAATATTGAAACAGATCTTGGATAATCACAGCGAACCTATGGAAGAAGCTCCGATAAGATGGTTTTTTGAACCCGACGACGTCATGGTTTTAGATAGGGGGTTTCGGGACTAGTGACGCTAGTTCGATGGGTGGTAGAAACAATAAACGGAAGGATGAAACGTGATTTTAAAATATTTTAATAACACTGCACTGCAGCAATGACAGACTTCAGAATAGCTGCAGCGCTTGTTAACGCAACGCAAGAACCATATGGGGACAGTCATCTGACTGCGAACTTCATCGAAATGATCGAAAGAAACATAAATAGACAAAACCAACTGGCCGAATATGTCGATCAAAACCGTTTGAACGCACAAAGAAATATTGCGTTTACCAGGATGAAGGCAACGGATGTTGTAGATTTCCCAAGAATGACATTTGATGAGCTGCTTATTTTTGCCATCGGTACATATCATGTGAAACTAGCTCGATCGTACTGCTACGAACATATAAGAGAAACAGGTGTGTACTCAATAAAAGTGTACAGGCATCCTGAAAGAGTGAATTTTAATGAAGAGAGGGAACACACATTAATGCGATGCAGAATACATTCAAGACACATTACGACAAGAACATACTATTGTTATATAGCATATAATAGTCACGCGGTCACTGAGCACTATTGTAGTTGTATACATGGGCGTCGCACTTTAGGTAGTTGCGCCCATATTATAAGTATCATATATTATCTTGCATGGGCGAGGAACGAAGGTGATTTGATTCAACCTGCGGGATTTTTAGACTTAGTATGTTTGGACATAGAAAATAATTAATAAATAAAAGAGATCACTGTTACAATTACAACAAAACCGCGTACATGTTTTTAGTTCGTGTATAGTTTGTGTATAGTTCTAAACTGTATTTTCTTTGATTATTTGGGCAATAAAGTTTGTATGATAATAATTGTTGATTTTTTGTTTATCCAAAGCAACATAATTACCAATAACACACAATACGTTGATTGTAGTATCTATGAGCGAACAAAAATAAGTATAAAAGTTAGAGTATTTCTTTTGCTTGTACATTCATGTGTAACACAAGTTATTGTGGATTAGAATGTCGTTGTTGTTATAGGAACCTTTAGCCACAGAATTACCAATAATACACACAGTACTATAACGATTGTAGTATCTATGGGGCAAAAAAAAAAAAAAAAAAAGTGTTTGTTATGTTGTTATTTAATATGATGTTGTTATTATGTTGCTGTTGCTTGTGAAATGTGTTGATGATAATTATCACAAGTGATACAACATTAAAACAACGTCACATTAAGCCACAACATGACGTAAACTTATTTTATTATTGTTTTAAACGAATTTTTTACTTATTTTATTTTGCTCCTAGCTCCTATACTATAACGATTTCAGGGTTGCCCCTTTGGTAACATTATATTATATTTCAATGTCAATCCACTGGTATACATTTCATTCCTGTCGATTCTGGGTTTTTGGTTCATACATTTTTGGACATGTCCTTTACATCACCATGCAGTATGGTCATATCTGAAGTATGGCAAAATTGTTGTTCATGAAATTTTACATTTGTATGATTTTTTTGTTGTTTTAGAATAATTTACAAGAGAGAGATATAGAACACTATCTAGCACAACTGGAAGACGGTTGGCTGTCAGAAGACGGACTAGAAGCTGATGACTCTGATGAAGATAACCCACCAAATTCGCACTATACTAGAGATGAACTTCTAAATCTGTTAGGTGATGAGAATGATAATGAAGATGATCAGCAATTTAATGAAGAAGACCCACCTTTTATTGAAGAACCACTAGAAGGAGCAGAAATTCAAAATAGACCCCCTAGTGTAATATTTTAAATTCACTATTGGACAAGAGAAAACTTATTTGGAAAAAGAGGAATATGGACTTTGATGAAGACAAAATTAGATTTTTAGGCTGCTCAACATTTGTTTCTGAAATATCTCAGCTAGAAACTCCTTAACAATGTTTTAAATATTTTTTACTGATGATTTTATACCGAAAATTGTAGCAGAAACTAATTTATATAGCATGCAAAAAGATCCTAATAACAAAATAGTATACACAGCATCAGATATCAGAAAGTTTTTTGGGATATTGCTGTTCATGTCAGTACAAAGATTTCAAAATACCAGAGCATATTGGCACCCTGTTCATGGTTATGGCCCAGTTTCATCCACAATGCCAGTCAATAAATTTGAAAAAATCAAACTTGCATTGCATTTTCAAGACAATGAGCTTCATAGACCTGTGGGCCATGCAGATCATGACCGGTTATTTAAAATTCGTCCAGTTATTGAGCACCTCAAAACAAAGTTTTCTTCTCTACCTATGGAACAACGATTATCAGTTGATGAGCAAATGTGTGCAACAAAAGTTGCACACTTTCTAAAACAGAACCTGCCAAATAAACCCCACAAATGGGGGTTCAAATTTTATGTACTTTGTGATTTATCTGGATATGCACATACTTTTGAATTGTATGCAGGACAGGAAAATACAGGAAGACTTGAAGGAGAACCAGACATAGGAGCTACAGGGAATGTAGTGCTTCGTTTGCTAAGAGGTGTACCAAGACATCAAAATTATATTGTGTATTTTGATAATTTTTACACATCACTGCCTCTAATTTACTTTCTAGCCAAACAAGGAATTCACTCTGTTGGAACTGTCCAGCAGAATAGAATCCCTAACTCAAAATTGCCAGAAAAAGAGTTTATGAAGAAAGCAGTACCCAGAGGCAGTCATGAAGAAAGAACATCTACTTATGATGGCATTGAGATGTCCTGTGTCACTTGGAAAGACAATAAGATTGTGACACTCTTATCAACTTATGTTGGGGCAACACCAGTGTCTAGTGTCACTAGATATGATAAATCGAAAAAGGAAAAGGTAGTAATTCCATGTCCACAAATCGTTCATGAATATAATAAGCATATGGGGGGGGTGGACTTAATGGACAGTTTTTTGGGGAGGTTCCACATTCCAGTAAGGTCAAAAAAATGGTATTTGCGTATATTTTTCCATCTACTTGATTTAACAGTGATTAATGCTTGGATCTTGTACAAAAAAAAACGCAGCAAATAGAAATATACCAAAAAGGGATATACTTTCAATGGGCAGCTTTAGAAATGAATTAGCACAAGTTTTGTGTAGAATAGGAGCTGATACAGAGGTTAAAAGAGGTCGTCCTAGTAACAGTTCTCTTGAGAATAAAATACAGGCAAAAAGGAAGAGGGGACCAACAGTTACTGCTCCACCAAAGGACATAAGAAGAGATGGTGTTGATCATTGGCCACAAGTTGGAGGTTCACTACGTTGTAAGTACCCACAGTGTAAGGGGTATTCTACAATAACATGCAGCAAATGTGGAATCAATCTGTGTTTTAATAAAAAAAATAACTGCTTTGAAAATTATCACAAAAACTGATTTTTATTTGCATTATTTTATTTTGTACTAAGCTCATTGTTACTAATTGCATATTGATGTAAATATCCATCTTATGGTTTTATTTAAAAATAAATACTTAAAAAAGTCATACTTTTTTATTATTTTTAACACATCTAGGATGTGTTAAAAATAATAAAAAAATAAATAGGCTATAATTACATGCATATGATTTTTTCTACAAGAAGACATTAAATCATGCAATGAAGGGATATACCTTATGAAAATATATTTTTTTATATTGCAGATGCCCAGAAATGAATATCGCAAATAATACGGCCCTAATAGAAGCAATATTGCTTGAAGAAATTCCAAACTGCGGCGTTGTTTCGGAAGTAGATACTTCTAATGAAGAAAATGGACATAATGTTCAACTACCCGCACCGGGAGCCTCGAGAGGCTCCGATGACGTTTTCGAGGAAGCTATCAAACAAGCCCTACATGAAATAGAATTATTATCACGAGCACCGTCTCCAATAGATCAGGTATCTCCAATTCCTAGCCCCACTCCTGACAATTTTCGGGATGTCCAACCTTCAACGAGTGGATCCATGTCAAGAACTTCGCTAACACCTGCCCATTCAAGACCCGTCCCAGAACCAAATCGTAAGTGGAAAAAGCGGGAAGTACAAAATAGTTTATCTCAATATACTGGAAATACCGGAGTAATAGAAGAACATTTTGCTAACTGTTGTAGAACAGTGGTATACAATATTTTCCAATAATCCATCATCAACACCAGAGAGATATCGGTAGGTCTACATCTACCGATATCTCTCTGGTGTTGATGATGGATTATTGGAAAATATTGTATACCAAAGCAATCTTTTTGCTACCCAGAAAGGTAAGGTGTTGAATCTTAAGAAGGAAGAGCTTTTAGCTTTTATAGGCTTAAACTTTTACATGGGTTACAATACTACTTACAATACTTGACCTGCTTGGAAAGACCATTTTCTTTCCGCAGAGGATTTGAACAATGCACCTATATGCAAAACCATGCCGAGAGACAGGTTTGCCGCGATTTTATCCAACTTACATTGCAATGATAACACCCAAATGCCTCGAAATTGTAAAGATAAGCTATACAAAATTAGACAAGTGGTGAGGGAGTTGAACAGAAAATTTCAAGAGTGTTACCATAGAACGCGTGAATTGAGCGTGGAAGAGTCCATGATAAAGTTTAAAGTATTTCAAAAAATCTTCTTGGATTACTCTCGCAACCTGCTGGTCCCCACATTCCAGCGCAAGTTGACGTAAGCATCTCATACTAAGGTATGGCGCAGACGCGGTGCCATACGTCACAGTGTTTAGGCGATATACAGATATTGTGTCCGACGGAAGTTTACGCCATAGTATCAATTGTAAATCTCGTTGGTCTGGTTGTACAAGAAAATTCCGAAACATTTTCTCAACGTCAGCACAACCGACGTATTTATATTGCCTGAAACGTAGTAAAATGCTAAAAATGACATTCTGAAGTGGTGGACCAATATATTGAATATCGTTCAACGACTTACCGGACGACGTCGCTGCGCTTGCATCGAAAACAGTGCGCAGCTTAGTCGTACTGCTATTTTCATTAATAACGCCGTGATGCGGCAAAAAATAGTGAGGTGACTCATAAGTTTCAACGCAACTCATATGACCGAGCCTTTCATATTCCTCCATAAAATCTACGTATTTTTCCTTAAATTGTGGCAAACGAGCGAATTTTCGTTCCAACGACAACAAACGTTTTTCAGCAGCTGTATAACTGTCTCCGAGCACATCAGCTGATTCCTTTAAAGGAATGCGTACAGAAAACCTACCATCTTCCATACGTTTTGTCGTTTTGACAAAAATGTCTTCGCACGCACGTTCGTCAGCACTAAGGATATTTTTATTAACGTTATTGTTTATCTCTTCAAGTTCCCAAAACAATTTCAACTGTGTGTCAATTGTATGGGAGAAATTACATTGCACACTCTTAACGGGAAGTGTGTTATTATGTAAAGGTCCTGACACTATCCAACCACCAATTTTGTGTTTTGTAAATAAGGTCCTTTATTCAACTTAATTTTGTCATCACACAATAAGTCCTAGAACTTACTTAGCACCTATCAGTATATCGATATCTGACGGTGAGTGAAAGTTCGGATCCGCAAGTTGAACATTATCAGGTATACTCATATTATTTACATCGACACTAAAAGTGGGTAATTGATTTGTAATGCACGGCAACACTAAACAATCAATGTTCATACAAAACGGACTGCGAAATCGATTGTCCTACCCCAGCAACGTGATAAGTGGACTGTAATAACGGTACATTTAATGTTTTACACTATGATTTCTTTATGAAACAATGTTGACTACCATTATCGAGCAGAATGCGCACAGTGTGATATTTGTTATTATAATCTGCTATGTCCACTAACGCCGTGGACAGCAAAACGTTGGGTAATAACGAATAATCCTGATTACTGTTTTGCGATTCTGAATGGTTAGCCGTAACGTGTAAAGATGCCGAGACAGTGGAGACGTTAGCGGTGACCGGCTGTGCTGATACACTCGACCCGCTCACCTGTGATGCGCCGTCTACCTGCCCATCAACGTGTAGCAAACTGTTGTGCCATTTATCACACAACCTACATGGCCCAAACTTGCATTGGTCAAGCGGGTGGGTTGTGCGTAAACAATTGATGCACGGCTGATGCGTTTTAACTATATTATTCCTTTCTTGGACAGACGAATTAAGAAACCTTGAACAGGAATAAATCGCGTGATTACCATGACACATCACACACAGTACGCGGCTTTGTTTTCGTTTTGCGTTCGTATTACCCTTATTGTTATTAACGTTCGTAGCAACATGAGTATGTGTATATTGCTTCTTGGAGCGCGTTTGTTCGACGCCTTTGTTCTCGTAGGATTAGTTATGGTTAACTTTAATCATTTCTAAAACGTCGGCCCTGTCTTTGAGAAATTTAAGTAAGTCATCCAGTTTCAAAGCTGACCTTGATTCAATTAACGAACTAGCTGTACCTTGAAAATCTTCCCATTCGCGTTCGGTGGCCAGATCTAATTTGGAAACGACCATGTAAAAGATTTAAGTGTCCCACGAATCTGCTGGTTCACCCAACGTTTTAAGGGTACGCAAATTTCTTAAAACAATATCTATAAGTTCCTAATCCGGGAAGCGGACTCTTTATTTAACGATGGAATTTTAAATAATGCCTTCACGTGATTATGAACTAATAGTCGCGGATTATTAAATCCATACTCTAATAGCTCCCATGCGTGAGAATAGTTATTAGCCGTAAATTCTAATGCACCTATGACGTGTGCCGCGGTACCGGTCAGAGACAATTTTAAATAATGAAATTTTTGAACAGGATCTAAATCATCGCGATCATGAATCATACTAACGTAAGAAATTTTAAACTCTAACCAGCAAGTCGTATGAACCGTCAAAGGAAGGTATTTTGATATCGGGTAACTTTATGCCTATCGGCTTACATGTTGAAACACTAGACTTGTCAGATAACTCTCTTTTCAATAGTTTCGCAGACGCTACAGCACGACAAAATTGATCTTCGAAACGATCTCTCTCATCCAGCTGTTTTGCTAGATCGAGATCTTCTGCTACTTCATCTTCAATTTTAGACTGTATTTCACTATACATCTCTATCAAACTCGAAGTACTCTCGACACGTAAATTTAATTCTAAAGATTGTTGATCAGTTAAGGGTAAAGAGAACTTTTTAACATAATTTTCAAACAGAGTTAATCGACCTTTTAAAACACCTCTTTTCTTAATTAAATCTGACAATTTTGGCTCACTCATTTAGGGAATTAAGGAAATCAAGAGTACTTACAGTTGCCAATTGTAGGTAGATGCGTGCGAACCAAGGTGGGTGCCGTTGTGTAGGTAGGTACTATTGGAGGTCGCATATATGTATGCACTGGCCTGTGTCAATAATCGTATACACATGCCTGTCAGCTAATATTTAAATTAGCTTAGTTACGTTTGTTTATGTCATTTTTATTATGTCACTTGTGTATTAAATATGAACCTCGTAAGAATATACTTATGATCAACCCACTGCTGCTCTTATCATTCCTATTGTTTCCAATAGGTTATGGGCCCAGAACTAGAGCATAATTAATAAGTTGCGTGGTTTCAATATTAATAAAATTGTGCGCCTGTAAAACTTATGAAATCGCAATTATGTCAGCTGAAGTTGGCATAAATGGTATAAAAAAGCTGAAAGGATCGTCCGACTACCCAAACTGGAAATTCCTGGTGCGAAATTACTTGGAAAATAAAAACTGGTGAGGAGTAATTTCTACAGATGTAGTAAATGCTGACGTAGATCGGCAGGCACGAACGACAATATGCTTGTTGTTAGAACCAGAGCGCTTTATCCACGTCTACAATGCGAAGACTGCAAAAGAAGCCTGCAACAGCTTACAGAAAGCGTATGAAGACAAAGGTTGGGGAAGACGTATTCATATTCAGCGAGAGCTTTTCAATTGTAAGTTGGAGAATTTTGTTTCTATGGAAAGCTACATATCCAAAATTACATTCCTGACACAACAATTGTCAGATATTGATGCTCAAATCCCTGTTGATTGGATCATATCGATTTTGCTGGGTGGATTGACTGCTGAGTACAGCCCGCTCATCATGGCTGTAGATAATAGTGGACAAGAGATCACGTTAGAGCAAATAAAAATGAAATTGTTACAAGAAGGAAGTAGACAGAGTAAGTTGAACACAGAGCACGAACAAGCCTTAGTTACACGTAAAGTACAGAACGATGCAAGACCTAACACTAAAACTAACGGTCTCAAGCAGAAGTTCATCTACAAGTGTTTTAAGTGCCACAAGCAAGGACACAAGGCGTCCAAATGCAAGGAGCGGATCAAAACCGCGAATATCTGCCTGAATATGAAGGAGGCGATAAACAAAGATAAATGGTATTTAGACAGTGGGTGCTCAAATCATATAACCCACGATAGAAGCAAATTGTTGTCTTATACGCCTGAAAAGGGCAACATGAAGATTGCTGTAGCAAACGGCGAGAAATTATTGGTAAAAGGACGAGGAAATGCTAAGCCACGAGTCAGCGAAAATGAAAAATTAATTTTAGAGAATGTTTTACATGTTCCTGATTTATCCATGAACCTAATTTCGGTGAGCGATTTGACCAAGAAAAATTATTCCATGAATTTTGACAATGAAGGTTGCATGATTCATAATAAGAATCGAATTGTTGCAAGATGTCAAGAGGTCGACGGAATTTATGAGTTGACAGAAAATAAAAACAAAGTCGTGAATGTGACACTGTCAAAACAAAATGAAAATATTTCGAATATTTGGCATAAAAGATTATCTCATTTATCGCGTAATTATATGAATAAAATGAAAGTTTTAGTAAGCGGTATGGAATTTAAGAGTACCGATTTATGTGAACCGTGTATTTCACGTTTCGAAGGAAAGACATGCAAAAGTCCCTTCATAAACCAAGGTACGAGAGCGAACGAGGTCTTACAGTTGGTTTTTAGTGACGTTTGTGGACCAATCGAGGAGCCGTCGTTCGGGGGTTCGAGGTATTTTCTTCTTTTTATCGATGATTATACTCGGAAGACTCATGTTTATTTCTTGAAGAACAAAAGTGAAACTTTCGATAAGTTCCGTGAATACAAAGCGGAAGTTGAGAATGAGACAAGTAAATCTATTAAATGTCTGAGAACTGACAACGGAGCAGAGTATTGTAATGGTAAAGGACATCGGGCGTTTTTTACCCGATTTTTTAAAAGTCGCGAACATAAACCAAAACATTTTTAAATGATAGTGTTTGCAATCATATTTAATATTGTGTAGTTATTTTGATTCACAATAATGGGAAAATGGAAATAATTAGTAAAATGAAAATCATATTTTAAGTTGACTATTTTTCCTAATTACTAAACTACCGCTCACTAAGTTAAAATATCACTCCGTGGTATTTTTGTAAACCCAATCATACTAAATCCGTCAAGTTGATGTGCATGTTTCGTTCTCACTCTCGCCCATAGTCCTAAAACTGGTTTATGTTGCGCTCGCGCAGGTAGCTAGCTTATCTTACTACATCGCAGTCCTTCGTCATCCGTCGTAGCGATCTGTGTTTTACTGTGTTCCCATTGTGGTCTGAGTCAACTAATTACCTACTGCTTGTTTACTGGATTTCGTTTGCTTTCGAGTTCGATTTTGTTGTGAAATGGAACGACAAAATAGTTGTGTGTCGTGTGAGCGATCTGTTCTACGTCGTAGAAGACACCGTCTTACTCAAATGTTTTTCGAAAGATATCGTGACTATGCAGTACTATTATTACAAGAAATAATGCCACGGGAGGTGAGTTAATTATATTATAGAACATTAATTATATGTAAATACTAGAGTTTGTTCAACTTTTGCGCAGCAACAGAGCCTTTATTTATTCTCCTAGATATAGTTTTATATCGTTTTATATAGTTGACGTCATCATAGGACTCCTTTTCAACCATTGAAACTGTTCGTTTCCTTGGTCATAGTGTATTACGTTGTGACATTTATTATTATGATTATCAATAAATAACAGTAAAATAAACTTGTTACAGATTGTTTTTGATGGTACACTATCAATATGCAATCCTTGCTGGCTGAGATTTTATCGCGCATTGCAAGCCCGGCCAGTATATGATCCATTACCCCAGCAAGTTCAAGAACCATTACATCAGCAAGTACAAGAAGAACCATTACCCCAGCAAGTACAAGAAGAGGAAGTCCAAGAAATAGTAGTGAACGTTCAACAACAACAAAACATTGGCATTATGACTATTCCTGGATATTTGCGTGTATCTAATACTGCTCGACGCTGTGTTTTTCAAAACTGCAGAAATGTACCAGCAAATGCTGTGCCAAAATATGTTAGGTTACATTTATTTCGTATGAATAAGCTATTCATACCAAAACTTGCTCGAGTTTGCCAACCCCATATGGTAAGCAATGAATGGGAAGATCTACTTAATGTACAAATACCTCTACATGAACACTTTAACAGTGCTCATGTTCTCGATATTATCGAGCTGTATGAATGGAAATTGGAACGAGGAACTCAGTTGGACTTCGAAAATATTGAGGAGATAGATGACAATGAACTACATTTTTATACAGGTATGGATAAAATTCAATTTAATAGAATTTTGAATCAAACATCTCTTCGTGACAGAACCAACAGTTCTGCTACTGTTTTAGGACTGTATTTAGTTAAAATAAGAACGGGTGAACCAGACGAACGTGTAGCTTCTATGTTCAATATGTCGAGAAGAACATTGGAGCGAAAATTAAAAATAGCTCGAGAATGTTTATCTGAAGAGTTTGTTCCCCGACATCTGGGTCTGGATCACATGACGAGAGAAGATGTAGTAGCTCGCAACTTAACCATCCCGAGTCATATTTTTGGAGGTAACCAGAATGAACCTGCAGCCATTCTTGTGTGCGATGGAACATATATATACGTGCAAAAAAGCTCCAACTTCCTTTTTCAGAGGAAAACATATAGCCTGCACAAATTCCGCAACCTAGTAAAACCCTTTTTAATTGTATGCACAGACGGCTATATTGTAGATGTATTAGGCCCGTACCCAGCCATTACTACGGATGCCGAAATAATGAGTCACATGATGCAGGACGCCGCTTGGCATTGGTTTCTGAACACGAACGACATTTTTATATTGGACCGCGGCTTTAGAGACTCTATTCCTGCCATTGAAGAGCATGGATATGATGCGCATATGCCACCAACAAGAGCAAGAGGAGAGCAGTTAAGCACAGTAGATGCAAATAAATCACGGCTAATAACAATGTGTCGTTGGGTGGTTGAAACGATTAATGGTCGCTTTAAAAAGGACTTCAAGATATTCCGCCATGTTTATTTTAATGTAGCGTTGACAAATATGATGACCGATTTTAAAATAACTGCAGCACTCATCAATGCCACTTATCGACCATATAGAGATAACGCTCATGCCGCACAGTTTATAAATATAATAAATGAGAACATAAATAGAGAAAACGAATTGGCTGATTACGTGATTCGAAACAATTTAAACAGACAAAGAGTCGCATTCATGCCGCTAGATGCAAACAATCCCGAATTAAGAGATTTCTCACAATTGACTTACGACGAGCTACTTTTATTTACCTTGGGAATATACCATTTGAAACTGGCCAAATCTTATTGCCACGAACACATGCGGCCAAACGGAGTGTATATAATGGAATTATACCATCGCAGAGAGTTGGTAGAAAATAAAATATTAATACGAGGCAGAATACAGTCCCGTCACATAAGAGCAAAACGCTATTATACATATCTACTAATAAATCCGGCATTGCAGGGAAGACAAAGCCTCGAGGGCTATTACTGTTCCTGTATACACGGCCGCCGCACTGTTGGGAGTTGCGCGCACATCGCCAGTGTGGTATACTTTTTATCTTGGGCTGTATATCAAGACGAATTTCACACACCTGCGGCGTTTTTAGACGAAACTATTTTAGATTTAGATGCAGCAGAATAAAAGTTAAGAGAAAAATATGTTGTTTTAATTATTTTTGATTCCCTTTTTCCTCTTCAATGATTGCCCAAAAACATTTATAAATATTTTTTAAATGTCCATTTTCTCCTTATTGCCACGACCCACAGATATGGGAACTATACCATTGTAAACTAGATTTAATTGCCTATCCACCGTACCTAATTTTATTTTTGTTCGCCGTAGGTAACTGTCCCATACAAAAATGCCCGATGTCCTTTAAATCTTTTTTGAAGTCTGCAGGTATAAGGCACCAGACAACTGTACCTAACACGCCGGAACAAAATTCTGTTGCAGAAAGAGCGAATCGGACTATAATAGAAAAGGCAAGAACATTACTGTCAGAATCGAATCTAAGCAAGAAG
This sequence comes from Ochropleura plecta, assembly GCA_905475445.1. Classification (NCBI taxonomy): domain Eukaryota; kingdom Metazoa; phylum Arthropoda; class Insecta; order Lepidoptera; family Noctuidae; genus Ochropleura; species Ochropleura plecta. Next base: position 12,937,085 of record FR997738.1, read on the forward strand.
TATTGGGCTGAGGCTGTAAGTACTGTTGTTTATCTAAAGAACAGAAGCCCTACGAAGGCATTCAACAACGCCGTACCAGAGAAGCTTTGGACTGGAAAAGATGTGGATGTCAGTTATCTGAAAATCTTTGGTTATTTAGCGTATAGATTGATACCAAAACGAAAGAGATACAAACTGGACATGAAGACGGAACCGATGATTTTTATTGGATATCCAGATAATCAGAAGGGTTATCGTCTGATGAATCCTAAGACAGGTGAAGTGACAACTGCGAGAGATGTCAAATTTATGGAAAACGTTTTTCTCCCAAAAGAAAACGTTGACAAGTCCGAAGTAATCATAAACCTGAATACAGATTCTGTTCCTTCCAGTTTACCCAACGGATCTACAAGCAGATCTGAACTATTGGAGGCTCATGATGATGTGTACCGTGATGCTGTAGTTGAGATAGAACCTGAACCTTTAGTACAAGAGCAAGTACCTGATGATGTTTTGACAATACCTGAATCAGAAAGAAGGTACCCTGTAAGAGAACGCAGACAAGTCGATCGGTACGGATGCAACGTTATGTATGCCAAGGAGAGCAATCTTGATGGTGATCCATTGACTATTAATGAAGCGTTGGCGAGACCCGATGGTGACCTATGGCAAAAAGCGATAGATGATGAACTTATGTCACTTAAGGAGAACCAGACTTGGACGTTGGTGGATCTTCCAGCCGATAAGAAGCCAATCCAGTGCAAATGGGTGTTCAAAATAAAAAAAAATAGCGACGGCAAGGTATCTAAGTACAAGGCTAGACTAGTAGCAAAAGGTTTCACACAGGTATGTGGTGTAGACTATACTGAGACTTATTCTCCTGTAGTTAGAAGCTCTACTCTACGATTGTTGTTTTCGCTAATTTGAATACGGTTGGTTTATTGACCAATGGGATGTCATGACTGCCTTTTTATATGGCAAGAGGACATTTACATGCTCCAACCAAAAGGAGCAGTAGTCAAAGGTCAAGAGACCAAGGTTTGTAAGCTGCAGCGTTCTTTGTATGGATTGAAACAAGCTTCGAATGGTTGGTTCAAGGAATTGGACAAAGAGATGTTGAATTTAGGCTTTGCACAATCAAAAATAGAACCGTGTCTGTATCAAAAGCTACTTAAAAACAATAAGAAGTTAATTGTCGTTATTTACGTAGATGACATGTTCATTTTTGGAAATTGTGAACAAGAAAAACAAAAATTAAATACACTTTAAATGTGCGAAACGGGTCTTAAGGTATTTGAAGAGTACGTCTAATCTTTGTCTCACTTTTAGGAAGTCAGGAGATTTAGACTTACGAGGCTACGTTGATGCAGATTGGGGAGTGGCACTTGATAGAAAGTCTTTCACAGGATTGATTTTCAAGTTAAGTAAAAATATATAGTGTCATGGGAGAGTAGGAAGCAAGCGACAGTATCCTTGTGCTCCACAGAGGCAGAGTACGTAGAATTGTGTCAAGCTTCGAAGGAAGCTCTTTATTTACGTAGTTTACTGAACTGTTTGACAGCTGTGGATAGTAAAGCGGTAGTAATTTATAATGACAATCAGTCGGCGCATAAAATTGCAGCTAACAAAATGATGCATAATAGGACAAAACACATAGATATCAATATCATTTTATTCGTGAGTGTGTACTGGCTAACAAAGTTGAAATAAGGTACATGTCAACTGATAAGATGATAGCGGACATCTTTACTAAAAGTGTTCACAGCCCGAGGCTTAGAGATTTTTTAAAAGATTTATCCCTGAAATATTATTCTATTAAGGGGGCGGATGAGTAGTTTGATGTTTTGATGTTTTTTTATTTTAAAGTGTTTTGTGTAAGAGATACGAAACGAAAAAAGGTTTCAGATTATGAAAATGCTATGTTTTTACTATTTTATTATTTCCACTGGGACCGAACTTCCTTTACAAAACGGGCAATCTCCTTTCAATAGCATTTAGAACTCTTTGTACCGACATCGAAATAGTGCAGCACAAGTGTCAAAGCTACAAAGTAAAAACGTACAAGAAGTCAGATGCCATTTGGATACAAAGATTTTATATTAGCCGATTATTCATATGGCAACAAACGAATTTTGGTATTTTCTGCCCTAGAATCGAGGCAAACCTTTTCATCATCATTCACTCATTGACAGAATTTTATGGCGATGGCACTTTTAAAAGTTGTCCCATTCCTTTTGCTGAAGTGTTCACGATACACGGAGATATAGGTAGCACCGTCGACCACACAGATATTATACCTTTAGTATATGCATTGTTAAGTGACCGGACTACATCTACTTACGTCATCTTGTTTAGTTTAATACTATCTCAAATACCTAATTGGCTCCCTATTACATTCAAAGTGGACTACGAAAAAGCAACGATGAATGCTATTGCTATAGTTTTTCCTTCGCCCATTATAAAAGGATGTTATTTTCACTACAACAAAGCAATTTTTAAAAAAGGTAGAGAGTTGGACCGACTGGACCCTTGAAAAATGCGGCTGGTCGGGCTCTGTGCTGTTTTACCATTATTGCCCGAAGAAAAAATTATGGAGGGATGGGCTTAGATTTATCAGAGATACGGTATGGTTGGCGAAGATATACAGATCAAAAAGTTTATCAAATACATGGAAAAACAATGGTTACTCGATGATTTTATAAAAGTGTGGTGTGTATACGGAGATACTCATCGAACTATAAACTTTTTGGAAGGGTGGCATAATAAGTTAAACAAAGCCGTTGGAAAAAAAGCACCGAATATGATGCAACTTTTGCACGTGCTTAAAAAAGATGCCTCTCTAAATGCTGTGCGTAATATTCAAAAGAAAAATAATGTGGCGCCAAAAAGAAAACGGTCTCGGAACATTGTACTCAATGATGAGTTCATACAAGAGGCACAGCTCGGATTAATAGAAGGTTCTGTGACAGTTGGCCACCTTCTAGAGATTTTGCGGCATTGAAATAAATCAATCTACGATTCAATTTTTGATTATAGTAATAAGCGGATAGAAGTTTGAAATTAATTGTAATATTTTAAAAATACTACAAGAGAAATATTTTTATATTAAACAATGAATTTTGATTTCAATGGCTTTATTTAATCTTTAATTAAACAATAAAGTTCTGTAACTCTTTGAGACATTTTATTCCCAATATGTAACCCTATTACGTACAATGTAAATTGATGGGAAAAAATGGTGGCTTTGATTTACAGTGTTACTAATCGGTAATTTTTCCCAATGGGTAGCAGTGTAACACAAAATGGTGTAACTCAACGGGACATTCTTCATATTATTGATGATTTCATTACACATATTCGAAAACTTGACCATAAAGTCCTTACTGAGGTTCCTGTTATCAAATATCTGCAACAAATATAAAATATGTTATTAACAATATTAATAGCCTGCTTCAAATACATAATCTTCTGCAGTGGTTTATATCATCCAAGTTATATTCTATCTATAGGATTATAGATCATAACTTTGTCTATTTAACCCACGGCTTTTGCAATATTTTCAGGTAATCTTTTTTTAATAATATTTTTTATTTCAGCATTAGAATGCAAGAAATCGTGGATCAACTTGAGGACATTCTTCATATTATTAATGATTGCATTACTCACATCTCGTATAATCAATCGGGTAGTCGACTCTCCTATTCGAAAACTTGACCATAAAGTCCTTACTGAGGTTCCTGTTATCAAATATCTGCAACAAATATAAAATATCTTATTAACAATATTTACAGCCGGCTTCAAATACATAATCTTCTGCAGTGCTTTATATCATCCAAGTTATATTCTATCTATAGGACTATAGATTATTGATCATAACTTTGTCTATTTAACCCACGGCTTTTGCAATATTTTCAGGTAATCTTTTTTTAATAATATTTTTTATTTAAGCAGTAGAATGCAAAATATCGTGGATCAACTTGAGGGAAGCTTATCGCAGAGCTTTAAAAAAACAAAAAACAACAAGTGGTCAGGATGCCTCTTCTTTTAAGAAATGGATATTCGAAGAAGAAATGAGTTTTTTAAAGCCACATTTTGAAGAAAGGCCATCTGTAACATCAGTATCGGATAACGGAGAAAACTATACAATCAACGATAGCAGCTTTAGTTTGGATGATATAAATGAATTTATGTCCAATGATAATAATGATTCACAAACTGAAAGGAACACTTCTGCAGAAGAAAATCGTCCACAATCTTCGAATTCGGAAAGCGTACCTACATCAACATTAATCAGACCACAAGCGTCAAATCCTAAGTTCTTTTCGAACATTATTAAAACAAATAAAACACAGAGAAAAGATGACACTAGTCCTGCTTCGAGTCAACTACTAAAATATTTATTGGAAGAAAAACAGAAGCCAGAAGACGAAGACGACATTGATAAATTTTTCTCTAGTATAAAAGCGACTGTAAAAAAATTGTCCGCTTATAATCAGGCGATTTTGAAAACGAAAATATTTAATTTAGTTTCTGAGGCAGAAATCCAAGAAATTCAACAGCAAAACTATTACTACAATAGTAGATCTGCTGGCCCCTCTGACTACAATACAGGTTCATATTCCTCTACCTATAATGCAGAGACATCAAAAACGCAAAGTCTAAATGAAACAGCCGCAGCTCAAACCATTAATGAAGCTACTGAGTCGGAAGGTCACGGAGACACTTTAACCAATTTGTAATTTCCTTAATATTAATTATCACTTTAGTACATACAACTACTTAATCGATAAATTATGTATTTTATCTTTGGTTAGTGTTGAAGGTAGTTAGAAATTACAAATCTAGATGACACTAGTTACCACATAATAAATAAAAATAGGCGGTGGCGCGAAAACAAATGTCACTTATTTTGTAATAAAATACGGAGTCCAGACACGATATACAAGGTAAGATTATTTTGTTGGTTTTTTATCAAAACTAGTGAAATATTTCAACTTCTTTTTTGAAGTGAAACTTCTTTATCGGGGTTGGAAATAAATTTAGTGTAACGTTACGCGTCACATTTTTCAGTTACGCGCCATCTTTTTCTTATCCCTACCACGCGTGATTCGAAGTATACTTTCTCCAGCGGAGTAGGGATTGGTAAATGTCTCCAATGTATTTTGCGGCCCATCAGGACAGGTTAAGCAACCCTTGCCGAGGATTGGAAATGGATGGGTTACCACAGGGGGCCAGGTTAAGCAACCCTTGCCGAGGTTTGGAAATGGATGGGTAACCACAGGGGGTCAGGTTAAGCAACCCTTGCCGAGGTTTGGAAATGGATGGGTTACCACACGGGGCCAGGTTAAGCAACCCTTGCCGAGGTTTGGAAATGGATGGGTAACCACAGGGGGCCAGGTTAAGCAACCTTTGCCAAGGTTTGGAAATGGATGGGTAACCACAGGGGGCCAGGTTAAGCAACCTTTGCCAAGGTTTGGAAATGGATGGGTTACCACACGGGGACAGGTTAAGCAACCCTTGCCGAGGTTTGGAAATGGATGGGTTACCACAGGGGGCCAGGTTAAGCAACCCTTGCCGAGGTTTGGAAATGGATGGGTTACCACAGGGGGCCAGGTTAAGCAACCCTTGCCGAGGTTTGGAAATGGATGGGTTACCACAGGGGGCCAGGTTAAGCAACCCTTGCCGAGGTTTGGAAATGGATGGGTTACCACACGGGGCCAGGTTAAGCAACCCTTGCCGAGGTTTGGAAATGGATGGGTAACCACAGGGGGCCAGGTTAAGCAACCTTTGCCAGGGTTTGGAAATGGATGGGTTACCACAGGGGGCCAGGTTAAGCAACCCTTGCCGAGGTTTGGAAATGGATGGGTAACCACAGGGGGCCAGGTTAAGCAACTTTTGCCAAGGTTTAGAAATGGATGGGTTACCACACGGGGACAGGTTAAGCAACCCTTGCCGAGGTTTGGAAATGGATGGGTTACCACACGGAGCCAGGTTAAGCAACCCTCACCAAGGTTTGGAAATGGATGGGTTACCACTCGGGGCCAGGTTAAGCAACCCTTGCCGAGGTTTGATAATGGATGGGTTACCATACGGAGCCAGGTTAAGCAACCCTCACCAAGGTTTGGAAATGGATGGGTTACCACAGGGGGCCAGGTTAAGCAACCCTTGCCAAGGTTTGGGAATGGATGGGTTACAACAGGGGGCCAGGTTAAGCAATTCTCACCAAGGTTTGGAAATGGATGGGTTACCACAGGGTGCCAGGTTAAGCAACCTTTGCCAAGGTTTGGAAATGGATGGGTTACCACAGGGGGCCAGGTTAAGCAACCCTTGCCAAGGTTTGGGAATGGATGGGTTACCACACGGGGCCAGTAATAGAGTTTTATTCAAAGTGCCTTCGATCCTCGAATTTCTAAACGATGATGAACACGAAAACGAAAACGATGTTCTTTTGATAAGTCCAAAATGAAACAGAATAATGATGTTTTTAATGACATATTTAGTTCCTATCACAATCTGTTCTTTTCAGCATATTACTTTTTAAAAATAACGTCATAAAGAAGTTTCACTTCTTACGAGTGTACGCTAGTACACGCACACATTTTTTTTTTTATGGAGACTATTTATTTGTGTTGGTAATAATAACATAAGAATGAAAGTTTATTACAAAACTTGTAAAGTAGGGTTTGTTTCATTTGTTGTACACAGGCGGGTACAGCGGGCAGATTCGTACTAAAATTTCGTTTTGTTTACAGTATTACTTATAAGTTGAAATGGCCAATCGGAACGTATTTACCAGCTATAAGAGACTGGAGGAAGCCTTGGAATCAATTTTGGCTGATGAGAAAGCAATGATGAAGAGTACGATATAGTATTAGTGCCACCAGATCCGGCTGTGGTGAGTGATGAGGAAGAAGGTAATGAAGATAATTTGGCGGCTTCAAGTTTCCCTAAGGACGTTCCAGGGACTATTGAGGGAGGTCGGCGTCGTCCTGACTACGATATTTCGGAATGGAGCGACAGTGATGATGAGCCGCTAAGACCTATGCCTGCAAAACGTGACAAAAAATGTGATGTAGATTTACCTGTATGGAGGAAAACTCAGCCAACCTATAGTTCTACTTATGAAATTACCGATATCGTACAAAAGAGACAAAAATACGTTGTTGAAAGCTTAGCAGACTGCAATCCTGTAATGTTGTTTGAAAAAATATTTGATCATGATGTAATGGATTTGATAACAACTAACAGTGTCTTGTACGCTAATCAAAATAATGGTTTTGTACTTGATGGTGCAAGTTTGAAAAAATTTTTTGGTGTACTGATACTGACCGGTTACCATGAATTGCCATATGAACGTGCTTACTGCAGTTTGGATGAAGACCTTGGTGTTCCATTGATTGCTACTGCGTGACATACAATGTATGTCACGCAATAGGTTTTTGGAGATAAAAAGAAATCTTAATTTTGTGGATAACGGTCTAATAGATGGTTCGACAGACAAAATGTTCAAACTCAGATCATTATGCAATTTGATTCAGCGAAACTCTAGACAGTGGGGTGTATTTCATGAAAGCTTGTCTGTGGACGAGTCCATGATCAAATATTTTGGGCGTCATCCATCAAAACAATTTATACAAGGAAAGCCTGTAAGATTTGGTTATCGCAATTGGGCTGCGACAAGTTCAGATGGTTATTGCTATGCGTTTGATGTTTATTGTGGAAAATCCACAGAACCTTCAGATGATGGTGCAAGAGTCGTGAAATCTTTATTGGCTAAAATGCCTGTAGTTCCTAAAGAGCATATCGTATATTTCGATAATTTTTTTACCAATCATCAGTTGTTGCGCGATTTGGGTAGACTAGGTTTTAGAGGTACTGGAACCGTTCGAGAAAATCGGACGAAGAAATGTCCCCTGATCACAGTAAAAAATATGAAGAAGAAGCCTAGGGCGGAATATGATTATAGTTTTGATACTTACAAACAATGAGATAACTATGGTACGTTGGAAGGACAATAATGTCGTTACAATGGGAACTAATTTTGATGACATAGAGCCTCTGGGCAAAGTCAAACGATGGTGTAACATCAGAAAGCAAAAGGTTGACGTAAATATACCTAAAATGTTTGTCAACTATAATAAAGGAATGGGTGGAGTTGACCAAATGGATCAGTCTATCAGCCTTTATCGGATTTCAATAAAAGGAAAAAAGTGGTGGTGGGTTATATTTACCTATTTGTTAGATATGGCGATATCAAATGCTTGGCGACTACATGTTTTGCTCAGTAAAACTAAACAAGAGATAACTTACATGGACCAGTTATCTTTCAGACGAATTATTGCACGGACTTATTTACGTCCAACGAAAACTAAGAGCCGTCCGTCATCCTCAGCGGCACTAGGGGGTCGGAACAATAATGGTCATAATGCTGAACGGATGGAAAACCCTCTGCGATGTGTTATCTGTCAACAAAGAATTCGCTGGCATTGCGAAATATATTTGAAAACGCTATGTGTTGAACGACCTTGTTTCAAACAATTTCACTCCTAAAGCGCCCACTGTACACGGCTGAGTACACCCCTAAAACTTGATATGTACTATTTTTTTTCATTTTATCTTCTTATAAAGCATATTTTATCCCTTATGGACTAATAAATAGAAAAATATACTGCAGATTCATTTTGGGCGTTAATGGGTTAATTAATGTAATACAGTGAAACTTGGTTAAGTGGGACCTGGATAAGTGAGAAACCTCCATAACTGGAACTCATGCTGAGGTCCCAACACTTTAAGAAGCTAATGATGACATTAGGCAATCACAATGCAGAGATTAAGGGCTGTTAACATAGTATTTACAATCACTAATTAGATTAAGCAAGTACTGGTAATCTTTACTTAAGGACTCATTAACGCTTTTGTTATATGGCAACAGAAGCGTTCATAAGTCATTAAAGTAATCACAAATGCACCTGTTATTTAAGGAACTACTTAGGGATAACTTATTCTCAATAATGAATATACTTAATGTACCTCCATTTCATCAGTTATACAATAAAATGTATAGTTACTAAAAGCAAAATATCTCGGAAGGGGGTCGCGGGGGCACCATGTGTCTTTGAGATACAGACATTTTTGTGACCATTTCCATAGAAAAATAACAGTTTTTATCGAATTGCTCATAAAGTACTGGTCAAATAAAAAAAATGCAGTAACATTTTTTGTAGTTTCTTAATAGAGTAATGCAACTGTATATTTCATTTTTTTCAATTAAATACTTTTTCAATTTTTAATTCTATGTCCGCCCTCTTGTATGGGGACGATCCACTGTGTGCCGTTGCGTTTGTAGAGTGACCACGTATTTTTCGCTGGCGATAAAAATGAAGCTTAGCGAAGACGAAACCTTAAAATTGGTGCAATTATATGGCTAAAAGGAGTGCCTTTGGGATATTAAATCCCTAAATTACCGCAATAAATAAATGCGGTCAACAGCGTTGCAAATATGGCTCAACAAATGCAAATTGAAGGGCTCACTTCTACTGAAGTAAAAAATAAAATTAAATCCATAAGGGCTACATATTATTTAGAGCTCGACAAGATACAAAAATCCACCAGATCTGGCGCTAGTGGGGACGTATATGTCCCAAAAGTCAAGTGGTTTCAAGAACTGGACGGCTTTATAAAAAATGCTATTGTAAAAGGAAAACAATGGGAAGTATTTATTGTAACTTATTTATTTTATTTCCATCCTAGGTACCTTAGATACAAAATTAATTAATTCTATCCAATTGCCATGGCACACTTCCAGCAGTCATTAAGAAGTTCCTATATAGGTCTCTTTTTTCTTTAGCAGTCATGGAGTGGTTGCCTCTTTGTTGTTCTGAAATGCTTGGTAATGGATTTATTTCCGATCTCCATGTTCCTTCTATTATTTTTCCATCATTGTCCTCTCTGTCTACACAAATAGATGTCATGTAGGAACTTGAACGCTTTCGCAACCAATTATGCAGGGCACAGGCTGCATAGACAATGGCATCAACTGTGTCCACATGGGTTGGAATTGCTTTTTCGAACACTCTGAATCTAGAAACCAGTATACCAAAAGCATTTTCACTTATGCGCCTTGCACGCGACAACCTGTAGTTAAAGACTTTTTCGGCAGTACTTAGCTGCGTACCTGGATAGGGTTTTAGTAAAAGTGTGTCAAAAGATGTTAATATGTTACCATCTGAAGAAGAGTCTGACGCTGATATTTTCGGTAAACATGTGGCGGCTCAACTAAAAAAACTGTCTGAAGAACAATCTGTTATTGCACAAGAAGAGATCCAAAAAATATTATCCAAAGCTAGATTGTCTGATATACAACAAAAGAAGTTTACAGAAAATGCACACTCTTCATCCCTTAACTATTTTATCCCTAGTCCAGCTACTATAACAAGCAGCACAAGTAGCATGGGATTTTACTCCCTGGAGCCCAACCCAATGACTGCATCAAGCGACAACACCATAACATTTTACCCGCCAGAGGTTGCCGAGCCTGCCACTAGCAACAGCTCTTTAGGATTTCATCCTTCCGATCGATCAACGAACCCCACATTTGTAAACCCCAGGCAGGTTATTATTACGGGATAGGCGATGTGAAGCTGTAGCTGTCAGGTCTGGGCTGGCATGTGCGGTGAGCGGTCGGCCAATCAGAAACAGAGAAGGGCTGAGGGGAAGAAGGTCAGTTGGGTCTGTGGACAGTGGATACATGGGTCGAGAGTTTAAGACGGCCTCGATTTGTGTTAAGATCGTGCTTAACTCCTCGTACGTTAACTTCGCGTTACCAATAACACGACGGATGTGATATTTGCAAGACTTTACTCCTGCTTCCCACAATCCCCCGAAATGCGGTGTATACGGTGGTATGAAATTAAATTTTATATTATCCTCAGCTAAGATCTCCGTAATATTATCACAATTATTCTTAAGAAATTGTGTAAGTTCCTTCATTGCTCCAACAAAATTCTTACCATTGTCAGAAAATATTTCAGTAGGTTTACCCCGTCGAGACATAAACCGTTTTAGAGCTAATATGTAAGCATCAGTTGTTAAATTAGTAACTAATTCTAAGTGAACTGCACGCGTTGAGAAACAAACAAATATAACATTTTTCCAATTTAGCGCCCCTCCCTTTACGGTTCAAAATAAACATGGGTCCTGCATAGTCTACACCGCACCTTATAAAGGGATAACCTGGTTCTAACCGCTCTACAGGTAAGTTACCCATTTGAACTGAAACAGTTTTACCCTTAATACGTGTACATGTCACACATGTATGTACAGCGTTTCTAGCCAGATTGCGGCCTCTGAGGGGCCACCAATTTTCTCGTATGCTAGCTAACAATAATTGAGGACCCGGCATGAAGCTGGCGCTTATGCTCATATTGAAATAACAGGCGTGTATAAGTATGTTTGCTACATAACAGGATGGGGTGTTTTTTATTGTATGAAATTTTAAAGAATTATCTAATCTACCCCCAACTCTAATAATGTTATTATCATCAACAAATATAATAAGACCAGAAATACTTCGGTTATCCTTTAAGGTTACATTCCCCTTTGATGAAATATCAAGATCAGGAAAAGATTTATTTAACTCATCTACTTGAAGCGGGCCGTATTGACGATTTACCTTTATTTTATTACGGACGTTATCAATGAAACGTAAAATATAAGCACATACACGCTTCATGCGAGTAAAAGAAGAGAATCTCTCGAACGGAAAAGTATTCTCATTAGTATGATGTACTAACAGTGTAGTGGTTACTTTAATATCTGGCAGTTCGTTAAAGTTGACATTATGACAACTGTGATCATAACTAAAATCACACAGCCGTTCGTGCAAAAATGTCGGGCCGTGCCACCAAATATCAGCTGTGCGCAGCGCGTTCAGCGTGACCCCGCGTGAGACCAAGTCAGCTAGGTTGGATTTACTTCCTACGTGTAACCATGGTAAACTACCCGTAAGTTCATTAATTTGAGCCACCCTGTTCTGTACGAACGTTTTAAGAGTGTTAGGTGGCATTCGTAGCCATCCCAGCACAATTGTGGAATCGGACCAGAAATAAACATTAGTGAATTTCGAACGAAGTGAACTTATAATTTTCGTGTACAACTTTGCACCTAATAGTGCACCACATAATTCCAAACGCGGTATGGTTATCGGTTTGACAGGCGCGACCTTCGACTTAGCGCATAACAAAGTTACGGATACATTAGTATTGCTATCCGAGTACATACGCACGTAAGCACAAGCGCCGTAAGCACATTGAGAGGCGTCAGTAAATATATGTAATTCTATATATTGTATTTTACTGTTTATAACCTGACGTGGTATACGTAATTTACCCAAATAGTCAAGAGTGTCAACGAATTTTTGCCAATTAATTAAAATATCATGAGGTACCGGATCGTCCCATCCGATTTTATACATCCATAATTTCTGTAGTAATATTTTTGCAAGTATTAAAATAGGCGCTAATAGACCTAACGGATCGTAAACTTGCGAGATTGCCGATAACATAATGCGCTTAGTAACGTGACTCCCGTTTAATTTAAGTTTAGTTGTATAATGTAACTCGTCTGTATTTGCGAACCAACCTAAACCTAGGGTTGCAAGATGGTATCCAAAGGGAGGACATGTCCTCCTTTATCATCTTTTGTCCTCCCTTACCTAATAAAAGTCCTCCTTTTCCTTTTTTGTGCATCGTGCATGGCCAAAGGTCAAACGAGCGTGTGCGGTGGCGGGCGGCGGCGTAGGTACTGACTGTGTGCGTGGGTTTGAGTGCCGCGCCGCGCCAACGCCCCCACCCCCCACCGTACATACATTCGCACGTCCGCACGTGTCTCTTTGCAAGCAAACAATTCGTTGGTTTTAGCGTGCGCGACGAGTAACAGTGTAAATATAATACATATAAAATAATTAAATATAACAGTGATTTACTAATTATTTTCGTAAGTAGAAACGTAGTCTATGAGTTTTCGTTATGAGTAAGAGGAAGTGTAAATTTACGGAAGTATTGAAAGCCAAATATCCATGTTTATAAACGGACGGGACGATTTTGACGCCAAGTGTTCCATTTGCGACTGCCATGTGGATGTTGGTAACAAGGGCAGTATTGCTTTAGAAAGACACGTAGCTACGGAAAAGCATAAGAAGATGATACGAACAGCAGGTTCGTCCTCCAAGGTAACCAGCTATTTTAAACCTTCTACTTCAATGACTCTCAAAAACACCTATGCCGCAGAGGGGTCACTAGCCTTCCATACAGTCAAGCACCATCAATCATACAATGCTATGGAATGTACGGCGAACTTAACAAGAAAAATGTTTACTGATTCTGAAACGGCGAAAAATCTTAAATGCGGGAAAACTAAGACAGAGGCTATAATAAATCAAGTTGTTGCTCCACATACTATTACGTCTATCATTGAAACCCTGAGGAAGATTTCATGTATTTCTGTTGCCACAGACGCCAGCAACCATGGTGCAGAAAAACTGTTTCCTATATTAATTCAGTACTTTGACTGGAACGGAAATGGAATAGAAACAAAAATTCTTGATTTGCAAAGTCTACCAAACGATACTTCGCTTTCTATTGCAAATATTCACACCAATTGACTCCAAAGTGTGTGGCATTTGTTGGTGATAATGCAAATGTAAATTCTACGGGTGTGAACCGAAACCCAGGTCGAAACGTTTTTACGCGCCTAAAAGAAAGTTTGGGGTAAGAAAATCTCATAGGGATTGCATGCCCTGCACATATTATGCACATCAGCCTTCGCAATCGTGTCGATTTGATGAAACTGGACATTGAATCCATAATATTAAAAATATTTAACTATTTTTCTGTGTACACAGTAAGAACAGAAACACTAAAAGAGTTTTGCAATTACGTCGAAATCAATTACCAGCCTTTGCTAAAGCATAGTAAAACAAGGTGGCTTAGTCTGTTTCCATGTGTAGAAAGAATTTTGAAGCTCTATCCAGCATTAAAAGAATATTTCTTGAGCCAAACAACAACACCACATATTACAAAAACGTTTTTTGAAAACCAAGCTGCAAAAGCATATCTATGACCGACTACCATGTTTTTTCTTCTGTGTCTGACGACAGACGCGTGGTACGAACGAATAGAATCTTCTCAGCGCGAGTTCCTCAGCGCCGACCAATCAGCGCTCCGCGCACTGTCGTTGCTCCGCTCCCATTTGCTGTGATTCGCTACCGCCAAGCCTCGGTCCACTTGACGGTAGAGGGCCACACGTAATTTAGCATCCTCCTCCACTAGATGGCGTTAACAGACAACTTTAGTTCTACAACTGTTCAATACACACAGCATATGATAATATTGGCCATTGTTATGTCTGGGTTGAGGGTGAAGCGGGTCGAGGATCGCAGGAAGTGGGATCGTGCATTACTAATTACATAAAAACATAAACTGGATTCAAAAGTGCAACACCTTGTGCTCTGGAGTGACTGATATGGAGGCCAAAACCGAAATATTAAAACTGTATTGATGTTAAAAGTTCTTTTGGCCTCCCATCTCACTTTAAAAAGTATCACTTTAAAATTTTTAGAATCAGCACACACGTTCTTACCCAACGATACAGATTTCTCGAAAATAGAAACAATGCTGAAATATCATGAGAGAGTCTACACTGTAGAAGATTATATAAACATTATTAAAGCATGCAAAAGAATAACCCCCTTACAAGTGTACTGGATGAAAAAATATGACTTTTTTAGCACTCAAAAACTAGAAAAAAACCGTAAACAATTTGTTACGAAAGAGAAAGTAAATTGGTTAAAAATTAAAGAAATATTAATGGATAAAGACAAGAAGTTCGACATTTTCATAAAAATTGATGTAGATGAAGAATATCATAAAAAAATATAGATGCAATCAAATGGACATATCTGAGGGTGATCTAAGTTTTCTATGGCCTAGCGGCAAGGAAATACCGCAAGGCAAGCTCAACGATCTAATGTCAATGTTGGAACTTATCCCAAAGGACTGTCAGGAGTTTTATACATCACTAAAGGGGAAGATGTAGATGGTTACGATGGAGAGCTCGATTTTGTCCTTGAGACAGATAATTAAAAGACTGATTAAGTATGGACATTATATAGAATGGTATGGACATTATATAAGAAGAAATTTCTTTTTTATGTTTTGATAACTGATTATTGTAAAATTATTTATTAATATGGAAGAATAAAGAAAAGTTTAGAGGGGTTTTTAAGATTTTGTTTTACAAAATTATGTTGAAGCTTTAAATAAAGTTGTATGAGTATTGTTTTGTTTAATTAAATATTATTTTTGAAATTTTAATAAGTTTTTAAACACTTTATTATGTGGATTGTTTCATGAAATGACGACTAGAGAATATACATATAGAAACTAAAATTTAACGAAAAGGATCCAGAACTATATATTTCCAAAAAATCTGAAATATAACACAACAAAGAAATGTTAATATTTCACAATATCATCGTAGGTATGTTGAATTCATTGTACAATTAATACCAGTGAAGAAATGCATGTTAAACTTCTACCCTCAAAAACTCAACAATGACTTAGTGCTATTCATTTTGATAAATCACGACTACTTAACACCTGTCAGCAGTATTAATTGACATGACTAGGCAAAGTGTAGAGTTTTTTAGGTATCTTGTATTTATTTTTATTAAAATATAAGTTTTATGTGATTATTTATTATGTGGATCGTTTTGCCGAAATTGAGACAAGAGCGTGCTCTATGGAGACAGTAATTTCACAAAAAGGATCCAGACCTACATATTTACATTTAACTCTGAAAAAATGACTCTATGCATAAATATACCATTACTTATAAAAAAGTGTTAATATTCCACAGAAAAAATTCCACTTTTTGTTAATTGTAAAACAAATTCTAATAAAAAAATACCTCTTGAACTTCAAACGTCAATATCTCAAAAGTAACTGGGTGTGTGGATTGGTTTAGCAGGATACCGTAAAAAGCCGATCCTGCAAAACTGGACTGCCGTGTGAAAGGGCTGTTACTCTAACATTTCAGTTTCTAAATGGAGAGATCGAGGAAAAAGGCCGTTTGTGTTGCTTCAAATATGCACAATCCAAGCAAGAAAGGATTTGTGCGCCGTACTAATAGTCGGGGTGATAAAGAACAAGTTGCATGTCCAAATGCTATAATTGTTTATAATAAGTACATGGGAGGAGTAGATAAATTTGACCAGTATATGGCTTCTTGTAATATATCGTGAAAGTCACGTCGTTGGTGGATAAAAATCTGGTTTACATGATAGAAGCGGCGATCGTCAATTCCTACATTATTTATAAGGATACCTGGTCGAAGGCTCATCCCGGTGGTACAAAACCCATGACTCACTTGATGTTCAGGAGTAAACTAGCTGATGAACTTATAGGAGATACAAAACCTTTGCTTCCCTTTCGAGAAAATGCAGAGAGCGATCACAAGCTTATGAAATCATCCAAGAAAAATTTGCGTAGATGTAGATACTGCAGTACCGCGTCTAAACCAAAGAGAAGTGTCTATGAATGCATCCAATGTGATGTAGCCCTATGTGTAGAATGTTTTGTACCATTCCATAATGAAGGGAAAATTAAAAAACGTAGTTGATCAATAATTGATAATACTTAAATGTTTGATTGTGATAAGAAAAATTAAAAGTTATGTTTTAGAAGAAAAATTTTATATTAATTCTATTTGTAGGTAATTGATGACTGATTGTTCTATGTAGCATAATAATTATGTTCTATTATTAAAGGCTGATTAGAAAATTCATAATTGAAGTCTTTTTGTTTTATCCCTTCACAAAAATAATATAGATTTCTTTAGTCTCCAGTTTACTGGCCAGTGATCTTGCAGTGATGGTTAGTGATGCAGAACGTACAATGTCCAGTTTACTAGCCACATGTTTTTTGGGATTTTCTCGAAAAATATGATTTTCAGGTTTTTTTTCAAAAACATGTCATATGATTTACGGCACAGAATGTATATGTATTACAAAATATTAGAAATGTGAATTTATAATATTAGTTTGGATTGAGATTATCCCTTTAACGCACACCCAAACCTTTTTTTGAGTAACTCTGTCTGTCTGTCTGTCTTTTCTTCACGCCTAAACTACTGAACCGATTTGTGTGAAATTTGGTACAGGCATAGTTTGGAACTTGAGAAAGGACATAGAATAGTTTTTATTACAAAAAATAAAAATAAAATTTATTCCGGACATACAGCGCCATCTATTGGTCAAAAGTCGGCATCAATTCAGTACTATAAATGTCGAGCTGTTCTTTTGGTCCGTAGATAGATGGCGTTGATCGCGTAATGGTGACATTACACGTGTTCGTTTCATGTTATTGTTTTAATTCATCGGAAAAATGTAAATAAATAGTAAAAAGGTATGAAAAATATAATATAATACAACTTTTAGTACAAAGAAATTGCTCTAACGGAGTATAGATAATTCTATTAGTACTATATGTCGAGTTGTCCTTATGCTCGATAGATGGCGGTGATCGCGCAATGGTATCGATCGCTCCACGAGTTCCGTTCATGTTATTGTTTTAATTCATCGGAAAAAAAGTAAATAAATAGTAAAAAGGTATGAAAAAAATAATATCAATATAATAAAACTTTTAGTACAAAGAAAATGCCCGAACGAAGTATAGATAAATAATCCGAGTTGTCACTATGCTCGATAGATGGCGTTGGGATCGAAATAGATCGCGCTATGGTTTCGTTACAAGCATTTGGTTGGGTAACGGCCGAGCGCTTCGGTAGAATCGGTAGTGGTACTATGTATCGTGGAAAAATTGTATTGTCGTTGTCGGTTGTGTGATAGTTTATTTGGATTGGTCCTGTATCGTAAATTCTAAAAGGAGAATGAGCAGATCTGGGCGGTCGGCGGCCATCAAATAAGTTGGTGTCAAATGAAAGTACTATTATTTAGGAATATCTTTTACTATGGGCGTTACACTGTATTCCATTCAGGAAAAAAAATATTTGAATGTCAATATAACCTAATTGCATAGAGCAATATCGCATAATAATTATGTTATTATTACATGTCATGTTTTATACCCTAACTTCTAAACGTTTTGAGATACTGTAACAATGCAAAAACGGTTCGACTCGACTACCTGCTCACGCGGACCAATCAGCTTCGTCTAAACAACGCAAGCAAGCGGCGCGGCGGGGTGACGGGCAGCGCACGCGCTTCTTCCGTGCAGTCCTTCGATTACGCTTGTATTGTTGTGTACTGTGCGATTCGGATTTATCTTACGCATCTATAAACCATTTGGACCCCACGTTGCATACTGGACTTTGTTTACTCTTAACCTGATCACTTGGATTTCTTTTTTGGACTTTGATTTTAGTTTTGTGAACTGGATTTTCTTGACTATGGCAGAATATCGACCAGTCTGTGTTTTGTGCAATCGGTCAGTGGTTAACAGAAGAAGATTCGAGATAACTCACGCATTTTTTGAACAAAATGCCGCAAATGCTCAATATATTATTGAAGCTATTGCCCCACAGCAAGTAAGTTTTTAATATTGTATAATAATTAATAAAAATAAATACTATTTTGCGTTGTGTTTTTATTTTCAACTATAAGAGACACTTTTATTTTTAATTATACATGAATTCTCGGCTCTGTCCTTTGGGGTATGTAGAGACAACGGAGTACCAATTGATCCTTACTTCTTTTGCTTTTTTCACGTTCATGCATCTCGTCATACATGCTCGCTGCTTAAGAGTACTACGCACTACGACTTCCGATACGTTGTCAACCTTTTCGGAAGACATTACTGATAAGATCCGTGTATGTCCGTCTAGGGCGTCCCCTCCTGGCATTCTCATATACATCCGCGTTATATACCTTTTTAGTCAATCTTCTGTATTTCACTATGTTTTCATGACCAAAACATCTTTATTCATATATATTATTATTAGGTATATTAATAAGAAGTTAATATTTTTTTTCAGATTGAATATAACGGCCTGGAATACGTTTGTCGACCATGCTGGCAGCGAGCTCAACGTGCTGTACAGCCTAATCCAAACCCTTCTCCGCACGATTGTGTACTGCAGATTGAAGAGTATTCTCGAATGCCTAATAATGCAGCAACCTGTATGTTTGAGAGATGCAGAAGTATTACACGTCATCGGATTCCAGAAAATATACGGGTATCACTTTTGTTGGATTCCAACTTATATATACCAGAAGAAGCCAGAGTATGTGGAACACATTTAAGATCCAATGACTGGGATGAGATTATAGATAGTCCGAATCTAAGACATGATTTTAAAAGTACTCATTTTATGCACATGATGGGTCTTATGAAAGTAGCTGTGTCAAGAAGATCTATTTTAGATTTTGAAAATATCGAAAATATGGACACCAATGAAATATATATTCGATTGGGTCTTAGCCTAGAACAATTCACCGATATCTTGGAACAGACGCCTTCCTTGGCCATTTCCCATCCCAAAACCGCTCTAGCAATATATTTAATGAAGTTGCGGAGCGGTGAATGCAACGAGAGACTAGCAACGCTCTTTCAAATGAGTAGAAGAACGCTGGAACGACATTTAAAAAAAGCAAGAGATTGTTTATATGCTGAGTTCGTGCCTAGGCACCTAGGTTTCGATCACATTGACAGAAGAACGCTTATTGAACGCAACCTTTACGTACCGAATGCTTTATTTGGAAACCCAAATTCAACAATAGAAGATAGAAAAGCAATTGTAATAATGGACGGCACATACGTCTACATACAGAAGAGTTCGAATTATTCCTTTCAGAGAAAAACGTATAGTTTACATAAATACTCAAACCTTGTTAAACCATTTATTATTGTAAGCTGCGATGGTTATATTTTAGATGTTTGTGGACCATATGCGGCTACTGACTCAGATGCAACTATTTTACAAAGAATGATATATATTGCCGAAGGTACATTTCATTGGTTTTTTCGTCATGGCGATGTTTTTATACTAGATCGTGGGTTTAGAGACGCCCTTCCCGATTTGTCTCAATTTAATTACTCTGCTTACATGCCTGAAAGTAAAGGACGCGGTGCAGATCAACTAACAACTGAACAAGCGAATAGGTCTAGATTGGTCACCATATGCCGCTGGGTGGTAGAAGTAATAAATGGTCGATTTAAGCGTGACTTTAAGTTGTTTCGCGTGGATTATTTTAATCGGGCTTTAAACCACATGTTCGAAGACTTTAAAATAGCAGCTGCATTAATTAACGCTTTCCGCGAGCCGATACATGATAGCGTACATGCAGCTACATTTGTAAACATTATAAATGACCGCTTGAATCAACCCAATCACCTGGCGGACTACGTTGTTCGTAATAATATCAATAGACAAAGAGCAACATTTCAAAGCATTACTGGTGACCACCTTATTTTTGACGATTTTCCGAATCTTTCAGAGGATGATCTTATATTGTTTGCTCTCGGTACGTATCAAATCAAGGTAGCCCGCAGTTATTATGCTGAGCACCTAGTACAGGGCTTGTATAATATTGAAGTGTACCGAGAGCAACAAATAAGGGGTCTTAGTGAATATATAGAAGAGCAAGACGTTTGGTTGTTACGTGTTCGAATACAGTCAAGGCACGTAAGATCTAAGACTTATTATTCATATATTATTATTGACCGACAAAGGAACGGAAGAGAAGCTATCGCCCATTATTATTGTTCGTGTCTGAGTGGTAAGCGCACTGTCGGATGCTGCGCACATATTATGTGCGTAGTATGGTATATAGGCTGGGCAAGAAATCAACCCGGAGAGATTCAGTTACCAGCATCAGAATGGCTTATTCGTCAACTCGCGCCTCATAAACTCGCGACTGGGCGCGAGTTAGCACTTTTCGATTTTACCTATTTTTGTTGTAGTCAACTCGCGACCGAGTGAAAATCTAACGTATGTACAGTCATCTACAAAAGTGTTTTGATAAATTTAATATCAAGAACCTACTTTACATTTATTATATACGATTCGAGGGCCGGAAGATCGTCTTAGAGACTGTTGATCGTCTTGGAGTTGTTTTTTGAGATAGATATACATATTTTAATAAACAATTTGACAAGAATATAAAACTGCTTATTTTCTTAATGATTTATCAAAATATAACTATGACTCAAGAAGTTATCTAAAACTAAACAAACAAAATAAAATCTACTATAATAATATCCACGAGGATGGCTAATTATTTGGCTAATTATCAGATTTTTTTGCTTTATTTAAATCAGCATATTATTAACATATTTTATTACAGAGCTAATTCACAATAAAATAAATGAAACGTACATTTTGATTTATTAGTAAGTAATAATTATTATAAAAGTTTGTTATAAAAAAGAATTTACTTTTATAGTCCCTTTTTTTTCGGGTGGGAAATCATCAAATGACTTCCCCCACTCTGGGCGGAGCGGAGGGGCATGTCAGACTTTTACTGACTAAA
Organism: Ochropleura plecta; assembly: GCA_905475445.1. Classification (NCBI taxonomy): domain Eukaryota; kingdom Metazoa; phylum Arthropoda; class Insecta; order Lepidoptera; family Noctuidae; genus Ochropleura; species Ochropleura plecta. Next base: position 12,958,611 of record FR997738.1, read on the forward strand.
ACACACCCATGTTTTTTCTGTTGCCCTTTACGTTCCGGGGCCGCGGTTATTTTATATTTTATAGTCCCTAAGCCTGCGATTGTTTTTATTAGTAAGTAATATATTAACGTTTGTTATAAAAATCATTTACAACAAACCCAGACCTGTGTTTTTATAGTTCCTAAGACGACCATTGATTATATTAGTAAGTAATAATTAACCAAATCGTTTACTTGTTGATTATTTTTTTACCCATACTCGTATTTTGATATTATTGATTTTATTTTGTTATATTCGTTGTGATAATGTTGATTTGTGATATTGATGATAATCATTAGAAAAGTAAGCAATTTTAGATTTATGGCATGTGTTTTATACATATTATAAAGATATCTATCTCAACAACTACATTTCCTTTTATTTTAAACTGTACAGCGCCCAATACATATAAAGTTTGTTCCTATATTAAATTTATTAAAACACTTTTGTAGATGAGCATACCAGTTTTTACTCGGTCGCGAGTTGACTACAACAAAAATAGGTAAAATCGGAAGGTGCTAACTCGCGCCCAGTCGCGAGTTTATGAGGCGCGAGTTGACGAATAAGCCATCAGAATTAAGTGTGATTTTAGAGCAGGAGTAGGAGGAACTAGACTACACATGCTCTAAAATCACACTTAATTCCTTTTTAAAACCATTATGTCCCATATCATACCTGTACCTATTATTACAATAAGTATGTAATAAATACATTTAGGTATAATAATAGTTAATAGTATGGTAATTATGCTTACCAATAATACAATATGTGATTTATTATATAATAAATATCTTTGAGTCTATGTAGATTTGTTGTTTCACTTTCCTTTTGTATTTTTGCATTGGGTATAAGCCAGAATAGTAAGTAAAACAATATAAAGGGCCGAAAACAAAAATGTTTTTTATCCGTTTTAGAAGTACACCACAGTGATAAAACTTGTCTTAAATAATTGTAGGACTAAAGCACAACCAATAAATAACAGAATCATTCCTGGCCGCGGACCGCCCACGCTCCATACAAAATTGCCCATTGTCCTTTCTAAATTGGTTCCGTTGTATTTGTCGATTTAAAGGTTTATTTGTTGGGCTGTACTACTGGTCATTAAAATAACTTCCCCGGCTCTGGGCGGAACACCCGTTCAAACTTCAAAATCCTTACTTAATATTATAAAAGCGAAAGGGAGTTTGATTGTTTGTTACCTCTTCACACCTTAATGGCTAAACCGATTTTAATGAATTTTGGTACAGAGACAGTTGGGACCCAGCCAGGAGACAGACATAGGCTAAAAAATGGGATATGGGGAGAAAGAGGGAAGAAAAAGGAAAACTTAGCTTTGCTATTACAAATAAGGCGCAAGGGCAAAAACTGCAAGTAGCAAGTACCTGCAAATCAGGAAAGGGGAGTTGTGTTAGGTACCCCAAATTTAACGCGAGCGAAGCCGCGGGCAAAAGCTAGTTCTTCATATAAGTTAAAAAAATCTCCAGTCATTCCTCTGTTTTTATTTATTTTGTGCACACCATCTCTATTGTTCAACACCTCCCATCTCAGGATCGGACTGTCTAGTAAAAATAGCAAGTCCTCGTCCATAGTTTGTAACACCTGATATACGTCGAACCGCTACAAGTGCTCGCGCCTCACTGTGGCCTCCACACGCCCCCGCTCACCGCGCCCGCCTCAGGCTCTAGTCACCTTGCATTCAGTGTGGACGCACACGTAAAAAGTGTTAAATCTAATTGAAGTTTACCAGAATACTCCAGTACTGTGGGACCCTAAAAATAAGAATTATTACAAAAAACATCTAAAAGTGGATGCTTGGGAAAATATTGGACACGCTATAGGTACGTCGGGAGAAAACTGTAAAAATAAGATGATCACTTTATTGTCTTGCTACAGGAGAGAGAGAATGAAAATAAAAAAAAGTAATGGAACTGGTAAAGGTATGAAACGTTTATTAATATTTTTCACAAATGCGTAACTATAACAATGTTCTTAACATTAATAGGTCCTCCTCCCAGCCTTATTATTCCCAATCATATTGGGGTCGGCATCTAAAGCCGGGTCTAGACTACTGTAACGTGTAATGTAATCCACCGTGTAATGTAACACGAATTCTACATGTGAACGGCACTACGAGCAATACATGTAAAGGGACCGAGACAGGAGACCGCGACCGTTAGGGTCAGTTCACTCCGAGACGCGACGCGACGCGACGATGCTGGAAGAAGTGCTCGCGCTGCGCCGCGCGCCACCGCGATACGCATCGCAACGTCGCGAGGCGCATTGTAAAGCCGGCTTCTCACTGCGCGTGTTGACCCGCGCCACGCCGCGCCGGCACGCGCCTCGCGCAGTGTGAAGAGCTTGGCGCGGGCAGGCGCGGCGTGGCGCGACCTATCCGCTAAAAGTCGGTAACTTCAAAGGCGCGGCGCGGGCTCGCGCGTGCCGGCGCGGGCGCGCGCGGCGCGGCGCGGCGTGTACCTACCCAGACAGACGAACACGATTGAACTCGTTCATTTCATTTTGACTCGTCCTACGTTGAGGTACTGTGGTGAATATGGAGTGGCCGAATGAAACGATTGCCGAATTTTTAACTTTGTATGAAGGCGAACCCTCTCTGTGGAATTCGAAAAATGCGGAGCATAAAAACAAAAACGACCAGCATGATGCCTGGCTGCGAATTAAACAGAATTTAAAAGGTGGTACCATACCGTTACAAGAAATTAAAAAGAAAAGGGATTCTTTAATGGGAACCTATAGAAAATTAAGAAGTAAAGTTTGCCAATCAATAAAGTCTGGCAGCGGTGCTGATGAAATCTATAAGCCTGACTGGCCATTTTATAATGTGATGGCCCAATTTTTGAATGATGTGTATAATCCAAAGAAAACGAAGGATTCTGAGGTAAGTACTTTATTTACTTAAAAAATTAATAATTATTTTGCCAGGCAACCGCACCGTTTGTTATAAAATATTCTGCAAACTGGTCTCTTATATTCTTGGCGGAAAGAGGTGCTCTTCTTGGCCGATTTTGGAGTGGTAGTAGGGAAGCAACTCCATTTTGGTCATCACGCCAAGAACCGGGCTGAATCTCGCCATCATCATTTTCGGTATCAAAGGATCCAGGAGGGGTATATATAAGTCTAGACCTTTTAGACCGTCTCAAAAAATTGTGTAACAATGCACATGTCATCACAATATCAGTTACAATATCTGGTTGTAAAAGCATGGGTTTTCTTAGTACTCTAAACACCGCAGACATAATGCCAAAGACATTTTCAACAATCCTTCGAGCTCGTGAAAGGCGGTAATTAAACACGCGTTCTTTAGATCCCTTATTATGAGTTCCTGCGTATGGTTTCATCATATTTTCCGTTAGAGCAAATGCACTGTCTGCAACAAATACGTAAGGTAGAGGTGTTACTTTCAGCGGTAAGCAGTCTGGCGGTGGAAAACCCAATTCCTTTCTACAGATTTGTTTATATAAGTTGGTGTTTCTGAATACACCACCATCGCTTATTCGGCCCTGGCACCCACAATCCACAAAAATAAAATTGTAATCCGCGTCGACTAAAGCCATTAATACAACACTGAATGTTTTGTGATAGTTGATAAACTCAGATCCACTATGAATAGGACTTTGTATTAGCACATGTTTTCCGTCGATAGCTCCTAAGCAGTGAGGAAAATTCCAAGTTCTGCGGAATCCTTTCTCTATCCTTAACCAGTCAGATGATGTCCGTGGCAGCTAAAACAAATAAAAAAATATTGTAAATTATCATGAATATTTCTTATTTTTAGGTCACTGACGACATAGAAGAAATAGAAGATAACCGTGATTTAGATGCCTCTGAAGATAGTAAACAGGATGATGAAGAATCAGTTCAATTTAAAAGACCAAAACCTCTTCCTAAAAAACGTGCTAAAAATATTGATATAGAAAATAAAATGAACGAAGCATACGACTATTTAAAACAAATGACTCAAAAACCCCAAATCCCGCAAGATGAATGTTCATTATACACACAATTATTGTGCAAAAAATTGAGAGGCTTACAAGAAAATACACGTGAAATAGCGATGTTGGAAATTGATAGATTGATTTTCAATCTGAAGCAAAAAGAACTATCGTCAAACCCACATGCACAAATACTAATCAACCCACCACAGCCCACGAATTTTGGACATTCCGGCAATCTCTACTATCAGCCATCCACATCCTACCATCCATATCCTTCTCCACAGCAATCCCCAAATTTTCGTCCATCGCCTTCTTCACAGCCATCCCCAACCTATCATCCATCGCCTTCTTCACAGCCATCCCCAAACTATCATCTAACGCCTTCTCCACAGCCATCCCCAACCTATCATTCATTATCTTCTCCACAGCCATCCCCAACCTATCATTCATTATCTTCTCCACAGCCATCCCCAACCTATCATTCATTATCTTCACCACAGCCATCCCCAAACTATCCATCTCCACAGCTGTCGCAAGTCGAAACATCAGCTTCGCAAAGTCTATTAAAAGATTTCTATGAAGAGGAGGGTAGTAATTTAGTTTAAATGGATGATGTCAATTTCTATTTGTTTACGATTTAAAAAAATAAATGCTTAATTCTACTACTTACTTTTATTTCTTGTGATAGTTCTTTTATCAATGCTTTACAAACGTCCGTGACACAACTTGAAACTGTTTGGATAGATACTTTGAAAAGATATGAAAGGCTTGTGTAACTATCTCCGGTTGCTAAAAATCTGAGAGCAATTGCAAACCGTTCTTGTACTGGAATACATTTTCTCATATGGGTATCTTGTTTTGCAATTATAGGGCCTATTTTATTCATTAGATATTCGTAATCTTCTGGTGACATTCTACAGAAGTTCTCAAATTTTCTGCTCGGTTCTTTAACAAAATCCGATAGCATATCTGATCCATTGTATCTGAAACAAAAATACAATAATTTTTACTAAATTTTCCGGCAGCAAAGTTTCATTTTAAAACGCGCCAAACTTACCAATAGATACCATCAAATATATTGATAGGTTTCTTAAAAATTACGTACCTATGTAATTATCTTAAAATACAAACAATGATTACCTTGACCGGCTCTTATTGAACGTTGACATCCACCAGCGTCTCCTCTTCTTCTTTTTGTTAATTTTATTAAGTAAACGATATCCACAAAATAAGACAAAAACGGCTGATGCAACAGCCATGCCTTCTTCTTCAGTGGCATTGCTCCATGGCTGGAGGTGGCAATTCGACTCACAAGACATAGTGCGCTGCGCTAAACAGACTGAATCAAACTGAGGTGTAAAGCCAGAAGGCACGCGCCGCGACGCGCCGCACAAACGGGTGGCGCGGCGTGTCGCGTGGCGTGTTCTTGCGCGTGGAGCGGCGCGACGCGTAGTAGCACGCGTAGTGAGAAGCCACCTTAAGATCGTCGGCAACACGACGCCTCGCTGCGCAGCGAGACGCCGCGCGGCGCAGCCGAATGTGGCAACATTCACCACGTGCTTCTGTCCCGGCCCGCGTCCCGCGTTTACCCCCTCAGTCTACCGTTTGCAAGCGCGTGAGAGTGACGTTGACGTATAAATTGGCGGGTGCAATAATAATATGGATATCGAGGAGAAGTTATTTTATTTGTGCAGCGCTACGAATGTTTGTATAATGTTTCATCAAAACACTATAGTGACAGAAATGCAAAAAATAATGCGTGGGATAAAATAAGTGAACAATTGGGTTTATCGGGTAAGTAACTTTGTAAATATTACTTAATACACGGTGAATTACCTAGGTAGATAGACAATGAATATGAACGTACGTCATTTGTAATTTACAATTGAAAACAAACCTTTAATCTTTAAACTACCTAGATACCTCTAAATTTAACATTCCTCATTAAAGTTAATGAGGAATGCAAAATGTGAAAATATTATTATTGTACATACTAAAATAATATTCAAATCAAAATCGTCAACAAAACATCAAATATTATGGTTGTTTACATTTTCACTGTAAGTACTAACTCTTAAATTATCTCTTAATCGCGTGGACCGATTAACATGATTCAAACGAACAAACTGGCTTTAGACCTAGACTTTTCATTTGACACCAACATCGTTTAGAAATCACAATAAACAAAAAAACACATTTTCAACTACAACGCACGCGCGAGCTCCTGTGCGCGAGCGGTACTCTTAAACTACTTTATTCTTATTATTTGCCTTGTTGGCTATAATTCTACGCTATCAGCGTGCTTACTTGCCCGTTCAGGAGTTATGAAGTACAATAAAATGAAAAAAAAAGTAATTAAGTACATTTTATTAATAACATAGATAACATAATTGAGATACGTCAAAATTATAAGTATTTTTTAGAGACAATTACCGTATGAAGACAATTATTATTCATCAAAATGACGAGATCTTTCGATATGTATTTTTTTTAAATGGAATTTGTAAAAAAAAAAATAAACGGTCGAGTGAAGGAGGCCTGGTAGTACTTATATAATATAAACTGTGATAAATTCGCATGGTGTGGTTTTTGCAGTACGTATTTCGTCTGTTTAGAAATTATTGTTGCCTATCTACCTATTGGTTGTATGGTTCTACCTGTTGGTTCTATGGTTCACATTATGGAATGCAATAAAGATTTGAGAAATCTCAAATCTTTATTGCATTCCATAATGTGATATATGATTTGAGATTTATTAACATCTTTTTATCATATCATTTTGCCAGTACACCGAACCATTCGCAGAATTGAAGTAGTTCTTAAAAATGTTTCGTATAGTCAAAGGTTCTTCTTCATCAGTTTGGCTGGTTTCTATTAGATTTTGAATAATGCTGTCTCTTGGTAATGAAATGTTTTCGGGTATGTCGTGTAGCATGTAGTTATGTAGACATGTACATGCTAAAATGATGTCGTTTAAATACTTCGGGTGTATTCTTATTCTTTTTTGAAAAAAATCAAATTTCTGCTGCATAATTCCAAAGGCACTTTCTACAATGCGCCTTGCTCTGCTCAAGCGGTAGTTGTATATTTTTTTCTCTCGATCATGGGAGACTTGGCCACTGGGAAAGGGTCGCATTATATTTTGAGACAGTGGAAAAGCCTCATCTCCAACAAAAACATGGGGTGCGGTTAATGTTGTACCCGGCAAACATTTATTGGGAGGTATTCCTAATTGATTGTTTTGTAGCTTCACTCCTAATTTGGAATTAGATAAAATGCCTCCGTCGCTGTTGCGCCCATAAGATCCTATGTCAACAACAACAAATCTATACTTAGCGTCTACTATTGCCAACAAAACAGTGCTAAAGTGTTTTTTGTAATTGAAGCACAGGCTTCCGCTATTCCAAGGTGCTCTTATGTTGACGTGCTTTCCGTCAATAGCTCCTATGCAGTTAGGAAAGTTCCAGATGCTATCGAAATCCTTTTCTATCGACTCCCATAGCTCACGAGTTGGTTTTGGCATAACCATAGGTTGCAATGCTTTCCAAAGGGCAGCACAGGTTTCGTGAATAATTGTTAGAACAGTACTGTAACCCATGCAATAGCTTTGTACAACAGACTTGAAGCTCATTGCTGTAGTCAAAAATCTGAAAAAGATTTTTTGAAAATATAATTAATTTGAAAATTATATGACCAAGTTAGATTATTTTTCTAATGCGATATAATAATAATTCGACTTAGTCGTTTCCAGGTTGAAATTGATTTCTGGAATAGCCTGTATAACAATTATCATTTTAGAAAATATATACAATAACTTGACTTTTTTTTTATTTCAGCACCAGACTGTCAAAAAAGCTGGAAAAAATCCGTGATAGTTTTAGAAGATCATTAAATTTAAGAAAAGATGGTAAAAGTGGCTCTGCCAAAGTAAAGGCTAAGCCCATAAAATATGAAAAAGATTTAGAGTTTCTAAGAAAATATATTGTGCAAGAAATTTTCCAGGTCTCAAATCTAGATGACTCATCTGCATACTGTATAAATGAGGATTCGCAACCTATAGAATCATCATATCAAGCAAACTCGCCAGTGTCACGACCGGGATCTGTTTCGCGGTCTCCATCACAGACACGAAAAAATTCACAACAGCATTCACAACATCCGAAATATTATCCCATTACCTTGAGGCTAAAAAGGAAGAGGACTCTAGAGATTATTTTTTTAAAAGCATGGCAAGTAAAGTAAAAGGAATGCCGAATAAAATGAAGGCAGAAATTGAACGCAAGATCTTCGGGATTGTTAATGACGCAGAATTAAAATTGACAGAACAAGCAGAACTGAATTTGTTATATTCATCTCATGGTCAAAGTGCTATGACACACACGCCATCATCGGTTGGTAATGATCACACTGAGACAATCAATGCGCCTTTTGCTAATTACCAAACAGGCAAAAATAATAACCCTGCAAACAAAAACGACACCTACACGTCATCAAACATGAGCAACTTTCAGGCCTCAAGACGATCAGGACCATACACATACACGCCATCATCCGTCAGTAGTGATGAAACTGAGATAACCGATGCACCTCTTCCTGATTATGAAACCCGCAAAAACTGTAACTTTACAGATAAAAACAAAACTTACACGCCATCAAACAAGTGCAACTGTCAGGCTATAAGGAGATCAGCACCATACACGTACACGCCGTCATCCGTGTGTAATGATGAAACTGAGATAGCCGATGAACCTCTTGCTAATAATTACGATACCGGCAAAAACTGTAACTTTACAGATAAAAACAAAACTTACACGCCATCAAACAAGAGCAACTTTCAGGCCGTAAGAAGATCAGCACCATACACGTACACGCCGTCATCCGTGTGTAATGATGAAACTGAGATAGCCGATGCACCTCTTGCTAATAATTACGATACCGGCAAAAACTGTAACTTTACAGATAAAAACGACACGTACACGCCATCAGAAACGAGCAACTTTCAGGACGCAAGAAGATCATCACTATACACTTACACGCCGTCATCCGTAAGTAATGATAATTACGAAAATAATGACGACATGTACACGCCGTCGCCATAAACCACTAATATATCAATAAATTAATCATAATTGGCTATTTGACAGTTGTGACAATAAAATATGAAATATGTTGTATTTATGCTAGCTAATTAGGTAAAAATAATTATAAAATTATGTTTTTTGCATTAAAATAAATTTTAAATATTTTATTTTTGAAAAAATAATCTAAGTTTTTTTATCTGTGGATGACAAGGACCGAAACGCGGGCGGCCATGATTGAGCATCGTATGACGTCACATTTCGGTAAACACAGTTAGCTAGTTATAGTGTATCATCTATGAACACAGTGACTTGTTTTGTCTTATAGTGTCGATTGCGGTTTGCTGCGATAATAAACAAAATATTTCGATTTGTGCTTGCTTGTGAGATTTCATTAAAGAAATATGGAGTCAGGCTATACAAAAGCCGATAGTGCAAATCTGCCTAACGTAGATTCATTCATGGTCGCAAATTTCTTTGCATGTAATCCTGATTTTTGTTCTGCAGAGTTTCGGAATGCAAAAACTTCCTTGTAAGTACCGAAACAATATATATAAACAATGTAAAAGTACATAATTTATTCTTAGGTCAAATAGTCAAGTTTTATGAAATGTTTTAAATTACAAATAGGTTATGTTTATAATTTCAGATCTTCATGACAGTCGTATGGTGATGACGCTATAGGGTATGTCCAGCTAAAGAGGGAGGCAAATATGTGTGTGATAAAATGCAAAATTTGTCCTGAACATAAGGTTCGTCAACAGCCATACTCAGTATCCATGGTCATCGATGAAAAGGAAGGAGTAGTACAAAGTGTCCAGTGTGCTGACTGTCCTGCCTCCAAAGGTTGCTGCAAACATGCAGTGGCTTTCTTAATGTGGACTCATAGAAGAAGTGAGGAGCCATCTTGCACTGCCATTGAATGTTATTGGAAAAAATCAAAATTGTCTAAAGTGGGCAGCACTCTGAAATACATGAAAATCAAAGAAATGGGTAACAATAGTGGTTCCTTATGTCCCAACAAGATGAAAGTGTATTGAGTGAATTTTTAAACGAGAGCAAAAGAAGAAAATTGCAGAATTGTCAAATTTTGAAACATCTTGATTTTGAAGATGATGTGGTGGTTCAGTTGCTCTCACTGCATTATTTGAGCTTCAGATTTAATTCGGAAAATGATTATGACCAATTTCTTAATAAAATACGTCCAGTGTTTACTGAAAAGAATGTTAGTGATGCAGAAAGGCTATCATGCCAGCAGCATAAAAGTCCAGCATGGTACGAGCTCCGATATGCAAGAATAATAGCATCAAGAGCTTTTGATGTGAGTCGCTGTAAAACATCAGATGGCTCATTAATTGCAATACTAATGGGTGCTAAAGTGCCTGACACAGTTGCTATGAAGAGGGGCCGAAAATTAGAAGACCTTGTAAAAAAAAAATAATAAAACAACTTGGTAAAATTCCTCAATGTGGCCTGTTCATATGTCAAGATATAATAGCAGCATCACCTGATGGGATTTTGAATGGTGACACTGTAATTGAAATAAAATGCCAAATGAATGAAAAAACTTCAAAAACATATGTTTCGAACAACCAAGTCACTGCTAAGTACTTCGCACAAGTGCAACTGCAGATGCACTTAACTAAATTGAAAAAGTGTTTGTTCTGTGTGGCATCATGGGATTTTAAAAAAAATAATGAGGTCAATATTGTGCCTGTAGAATATAATTCTGAATATGTAAAAGACTTACTCTGTAAATTGGAACTTTTTGGAAAAACAATGTTTATCCATTACTCTATAATAGTACCAAATAAAAGAATATAATCTTCACAGATCATGTATTTTTAATTATACCACCTTGTAGGTTTATCAGTGCACATGCAATAACAACACATTCATCTAACTAAATAGTTTAACAGTTTCTTATTAACTACAGAATGAGGTTTTAACATAGAAAATTCTCGCAAACGTCTTATAATTCTCTCAATATGAATCCTTAAACTTGCTATTTGTTTTGTTTTGATTACATCCTGTTTTGATAATTTGGAATTAGATGAAACACTTGGGGGTCTTACTAAATTAATTCCTTTTTGTAGTAACTGTTCTTCTATATGTTTAAATCCTCTATCTTCAAGTATAGACACACCTGGTTCTAAACAATTTAGAAAGTTGCAGTTCTGTACTAACAAAACATCAGTGGTTCTGCCACTATATCCAGGTGAAATAATTATAATTGATAATACCATCAGGGGTACCACTGATTAAGTATTTGACAGTGTTTGCTTTTTTATGTTCTGACCATGTTAAAACCTGCTCTACAGATTGTGATGGTTTTTGTATTTCTATTTCGAGACAATCAATGATACAATAGATATTATGGTACTTATGTCTAAACGCCATAGGTAAGTTTCGTTTTACTGATCTTTTATTTGATTAACCTATAAATGGGTGTAATACACTTGCAATAAGCGCTATAGATTTCGTAAAAAAATTACTGGCATAAGACAGAAACATGCCAAATTGATCTCCAAGCTCAGAAAATGGTGTATTTAGCCTTATTTTTTTCAAACATAATAAATAATATGTGTTCTTCAGGAAGCTTTGTATGTTTTTCTATAATATCAATTAAAAAATAACAATCCTTAGAAATACCTATATAATATCTTGGATTATTCTTGATTAACCTTATAGTATTTTCAATGGACATTCGGCGTAGATTTTCTGCTTCATTTTTCCCTTTTATTTCAGATAATTCACATTGAGTTTCTTGGTCGCTGCTAGTTGATGTACATATGGACTGAACAGATGGTGAAGTGTCAGTATTTAACTGTGAATGTTTTGACGGTGATGAACTGTTCGAAGATGACACCTCTAACTTTTCAGTAAATAGTAATTTTCTCATTGTATCCCTTGCTAATTCAACTTGAGAATGTATTTTGAATGGCGATGTTGCAGTGGTCATAACATCTGTCTTTAAGGTGAAAGCTCCAACCTACCCGCGAAATTCAAATTTTCTTACGTTTTTTGCAATTTTCAGGCCAGTGCTAGGTTGTATGTTGATTAAAATATTATTCGCGGCTGTAAGACGTATGTAATTATAGAATTATAATCATCAAAATCACCAATACAACCCTCCAAGTTCATAAAGGCGTAGGAAAGACTTTTTCTGTTTTTTTTTTGTTCCTACGCCTTTATGAACTTGGAGGGTTGTATTGGTGATTTTGATGATTATAATTCTATAATTACATACGTCTTACAGCCGCGAATAATATTTTAATCAACATACACATTCTTCACAAAAGAATATCGCAGATTTATCAGATGTAAACTGCGGATCTCGGCGTGCTAACTGTAACCATTGCTTACGACGTTTAGGGCATTTAGGAACGTGTATAAACAGTTTGTTAGGATATTTAATTGTCGTACTAATACACATAGGTACGGAACACGTCTTGTAGCTTGTCATTTTCACAATTTAAGTAAAATCTGTTAACTTTCCACTCAAAATACGCATAAGAGTTAAAGCCATAGACTACTATATATATGTTAAAGCGTTGTATTAGCTTTGTTTTGTTTACCGAAATTTGACGTCACAGCTCGCAAATGTCACGTGACTGACTGTTTTAGCGCGAAATTCAAATCAATGGATAAAAACATTTGTTTTCTCTGTAAATTAAGGTTTTTTTGAAAAAAAGATAAATGTAAGGGGTATAAAATAAACATAAGTAAATTTTAAAATATTTTTCCATAAACTGTCAAGTAGCCAATTGTGAAATCGGCAGAAAATGTGTCTTTTTTTTAGTTTCTTATCATAACTGATTTTATGTTACTATAGCTAAAAATTTTAAGTGTAATAAAAAAGAGCTAGCCTATCTACTATAGTTTTTTTTTTTATAATTGAAGTAAGAAGTTTTTTTTGATAGATTTTCAACTTTATCACTAGAGCTTTAAGGTTCAAGGACGGTTGGGGAAATTTGACAGCTTGGTGTAGCTTGATGTGCTGGCCACTGTACATAATAGTGTATGATTTTATAACTTAACTGGCACTATTTTTATTTTACTTTAGAACGCTTGTGTGATGCGTCTGCATCCTGTCGCATCATCTTAAGGCAATAGAACACTTCAAACTGACAGATGGCTAAAGGAATGAGTGATGCATTGCTGCATGCAGAGTTGCAGACGTATGTGGGATGCACTGTCTAAATAAAATCTACCAACTATCTAACTAGAAATCTTCAACTATATCTGGTGAACCTGGTTACTTATCTCTTTTGCTGACTGTACTCTTTTAGAGTACAAACTTGGTAGGTGCATTACAATTACTTACCTAAGACAAAGAAAGAGATAACCGCTCTTCGATCGGGATAGTGGGTCTGTAATTAGTTTTTCAATGTATAGCCGCAACAAATTCAATAAGTTTTGAAACTTTTTGTAATCCATTTTGTAATAATTATAAAATTTTTCTGTATAATTGGCAATGTGGTCATAAGCCAAGGTATGAAATTCACCATGAATTCTTCTATTTCTTCATAAATTATGCACCCAAATACTCCTGTGTGATGTCTTCCTTTTAATTTTATTTTTGTATTCTTCTTGCTCTGCCTCTTCTGCAAGAAGTCCGATTATTACAAGATCCCAGTCTATCATTATAATTTCACTCGAGCACTTGACCGAACTGCATTAACTCTACACGAAGTCTGGACGGAAATAGTACAGACAAGTTGCCACGGCGGCCTCGACTGCGCCTCGCGGCGCATCGCGGCGTTGAGAGGCGCAGCGCCGCTCTTGCACGCCGCGAGGCGTAGCGCGATGAAATGTGTATTTTTTCGTGTAGAAAACAAAGTTATATTTTGAGTAGCTCTTTTAACCCTTAATTTGGAAATGTGCCTTTAAAGATACGGCAACTTTAAAAAAATCTGTAACATTATATATTCATATTTTTTTGAATCGATCGATTTGACCTTAAAGATTGATTCAGCGCATCACTAGAAAAAATAAGTCTGTTGCATTTTGAACGACTGGACATCCCTATTTACGTCAAATTCAAATTCAAATTCAAATTCAAATCATTTATTTCAATTAGACCATTACAGGCACTTTTGAATGTCAAGAAACAAAATGAATCTACAGTCCCGGTCACAAGGCATAATAACTTGTGAAAGTACTGTAGTTGCCCATTCCAAAGCGTTGATCTCTATGGAGAAGAATGGGCAAGAAACTCCATGGACACTCTTTTAAATTATAATATTTTTACAAAATCGTATTTACATCATTCATGTTGAGATTATACAAATATGTGAGAACGATGTAGAAAGACGTGCACAGTAAGAGCGTCCAGAGTAAATAAAAAGCAAAATTTAATTTTAAATCTAAATAAGTTTAAAAATGAACCGTGGTAGCTAAAAATGACCAGTCCCAACTGACAGCGCCCGTTCACGAACATGACGTATGGATCAGCCCCATTCAGCTCGACCATTTTGAAGGGAGCTAAATGACCCGACACACCCGCCACCATCAGCGAGACATTTAAGTGAGCATGACACTATCAACCACCAGGGCTTCGTCAAGTCAATGATAATACATAGCACTCACATATGGGCTTAATAATTATACAATACTAGAGAATTGATTCTATACATTGCAAAGATAATCTTACAATCTTCTGCAGCTTCCACTATAGCTTCGGATACTGAGTTTACCCCTATGCTTGTGGAGCAGGACCAGCATTGAGCCAAGCATTTTTATCATCAATATAATCCCCCAACTTATAATATGCTTGCCTACATAGTGTGCGTTTAATACAAGATTTAAATTTCGTTTCATTCAGTTGAAGAATGTGGGGAGGTATTTTATTGTAGCATTTCAAACAGTACCCCATGAAAGATGAGTCTACTTTAGCTAACCTGAAACCTGGTTGAACTAATTGGTCCCTATTTCTAGTATTATAATTGTGTCTGTCACCTCTTTTACTAAAAAGATGCAAGTTTTTCCTGACATACATGATGTTTTCATAAATATATTGACAAGGTACTGTCATGATGTTAATATCCTTAAACTGTTCCCTTAAAGAATCTCGCCTACGTAGGTTATATATGGCTCTGATGGCTCTTTTCTGCAGAATAAATATAGACTCGATGTCTGCAGCCCGTCCCCAAAGTAAAATACCGTATGACATTATACTATGAAAATAACTAAAATAGACTAGTCTCGCGGTATCTACATCAGTAAACTGACGGATTTTTCTAACAGCATATGCTGCTGAACTAAGGCGTCCTGCAAGAGATGTTATATGCGGACCCCATTGTAGCTTTGAATCGAGTGTTATTCCCAAGAAAACAGTTTTTTCGACGAATTCTAGTTTCTCTTGATTCAATACTATGTCACACTCACTGTTTTTGACATTTGGTAGAGCAAATCTTATGCACTTCGTTTTTTTCCCATTTAATACTAAATTATTAGCGGTAAACCAATTATGTACCTGCATTAGGGCATTATTTACGTCGTCAAGATTTGAGGCACGTCTGTTTATCTTAAATATTAAAGAAGTATCGTCAGCAAATAACACCATTTGTGGTTGGTTTTTAAACAAATGGGGTAGATCATTAATATATACTAAAAAGAGGAAGGGACCTAATATCGATCCTTGTGGTACACCCATTTTTACATTTAAACCCATTGAATTGACACCATTTATTTGTACTTGCTGCTGTCTATCATTTAAATACGATTTAACTAAACTAAGGGCAAGTTTCCCTAGGCCGTAATGTTCAAGTTTTAAGAGAAGGGTTTCGTGGTTCACGCAATCAAATGCTTTTGAGAGGTCACAAAAGATCCCTATGGCATCCTGTGCTTCTTCCCACGCAGTAAATATGTGTTTTAATAGGGTGACACCGGCGTCAGTCGTACAACGTCCTTTGGTGAAACCATACTGCTTCTCATGTAAGATTTTATTGGTGTTAAAATGGTTGAGCATTTGGTTAAGCATTACCTTTTCAAACACCTTGCTGAAAACCGGCAAAACGGATACGGGTCTATAATTATTGGTGTCTTTACTGTCCCCAGATTTGAAAAGTGGTATTACCTTGCTGTATTTCATAAGGTCCGGGAAGACTCCTTGGTCCACACACAAATTAAATATAAAGGCTAAGTACGGTGCTATAGTCTCAATGATAGCTTGACAAACTTTAATAGACAATCCCCAAAGGTCTTCGGTTAATTTGATTTTTATTTGTTTAAAAGCTTTAATGACTACAGTGGGGTTAATATGCTTAAACTGAAACTCAACCGGGCATGGTAAAACGTTTGCTCTTAATAAGTCAACAGAAAGTAAGGGTGAGGAATTTAACGTTTCTGTAGTTTTAATTGGGATACTAGTAAAGAAATCCACAAATTCTTGAGCAACTTCGTTTTTAGTGGTTAGAAGACCACGTGAAGATTCTAGTGTTATATCATTATTATATTTTTTATTTCTATTAGTTTCACTATTGATTATTTTCCAAACCGTCTTAATTTTATTATCAGCGGATTTAATCTTGTTGCTTATGAATAAGGCTTTAGCTACCTTGCAGGTGTTTTTAAATATTTTTGAGTAAGTAGCAACATAGCGATTGAATGTTTCCGAGTTGATGTAAGGCTTAAGGCCGTAAAGCTCAAACAGTCGTTCCCTACTTTTTCTTATACCCTTAGTTGCCCAATCACTAAATATAAACATTGGGCTAATAGATTTAGTTTTTATTTTTAGCGTATCATTGAACTCTGTGTAGACAACCGAAAAGAATTCCTCATAAAAATTATTTACATTATTAATATCATATCCCGGAATGCCTAGATTACTTATTAAATTATTATTAAATTTATTTAAATTGCTGGGTGTTATTTGTCTGGACTGTATCTGAATTTTTTGTGATGTTGTGTAGGACTCGAAAACAACGATTTGACCGCTGTGATCAGAGGGAAGGTAATTTACAATGGATTTATCTAAGAAGTCGCAGCAACAGAAAACATTATCAATACATGTAGCGGTATTTGTAGTAATTCGGGTTGGCTCCGAAAACACATTCAACAAATTAAATGATTTAAAAAGATTTAAGAATCTACTGCTATTTGAATTTTCATCTAAAATATTGATGTTAAAGTCACCACAGATGACTAGCGACTTATTACCCGTTGCAAGTTTTGCCAAAGCATCTTCCATTACTGACTCAAATATCGAGTAGTTTTGATAATTTGGGGGCCTGTAAACGCACACTATGACATGCTTATCTAGCTCAACACAAGACAATTCAATATTATGTTCAACCGATAGATCAACTATATCAATACGACTTCTAAATTTAATACTATTTTTGACTAAGATTAGTGAACCCCCACGCATCTTAGATTTACGGTTAAAGCAACTGCCTACACTGTAATTTTCATAATTAATTAACATTTCATGATCTTTTAACCAATGTTCGGTGAAACAAACAATATCAAACTTAGTTTTTTCTAAAAACAATTCAATCTCTAGTTGTTTTGAAGAGAAACCTTGAATATTTTGATGAAATAATTTCAAGGAATTCTGCTTAGCCCCTTTTTTAAATTTAACTATTTGAGAGCCAGAAGGTACTTTGGTGTCTGTTGTCTTACTAGCTAGTTTAAATGAGCCGGAGTGAGCGACAATACTCCCCCGCCTTCCTTGTAAAAAGGTATATTAGTATAAGTACTAATATTCGCAGTGTTAATAATAGTACAAAACATAGACATACTATTTATGTCCGAGTGAATATTATAAGCTAATAGCCTAGCTATTTTGTGTCTACAACTAGTAGGTAGAAACACACTACCCCGTGTCGACCTAAGTTTATCAACAACAGTGTTGATATCAAGATATACAAGTTTGTCACAATAGTGACCTACCAAGAAGTGTACATGCTTATTCAGCATGTGAATGTAATTGTTTTGTTTATTTGACTTCGAAAAATGCCGAGCACGAGGAGCAACAAAGCTGTAAGTTTTATTGATTTCTTTTTTTTTTATATGTAACAGTGCCAGTTTTTTGTTAAATTATATGTATATTGAAATATACGAACGATCTAAATGAAAATCTAGTATAGAAATGTATTCTCAAAGCTGTGATATGTTTTCAAACTTCAACGTGCCTTTAAAGATACTTTGCCAAAGAGCCGACTAAGTAGTGAATTACGACATTGTGGTTTAAAAGTTACATTGCCAAGGACCCTCATAAGTGATGTTTTATTACAATGTGTCTTTAAAGTTACTTTGCCAAAAGTTAATCAAGTATCGCACGTTTTGTATCTTATGGTGTTTACATAAAAAATCAAAATCAGACGCACGTGAGACCCCATTGTATGTGAGGCTCCTTAGGGTGAAATTAATGCTTTATTTGAATATATTTTTTGCATGTTTTCACACAATTAATCATGGTGTTCGGTTTGCTTGGGTTTCGGTTTGGTTGCATGTGTTGTTTTTTTGTTTGTAGGTACTCCAACGAGCTAGGTCTAAGCGCATTTTAGCGTTGATCCCTGCAAGAAATTCACAATCAGACGACAGTGACACAACAGACTGTGAAGAAATCATACCTCTATCAGAAGATGAGACCTACTGTAGTTCCTCAACGCCTTCTCTAGATTCTTCTTTAGATCGGATGAACCTACTCGACAGTGATGGATCTGAACATGATGCACCTATATCTTCGGCATTGCAAAATGCCCCCACTATTTCTATCACAAAAGATTTGCCTTCCTCTTCTATGATGCAAGATATACCTTTTTCTCCAGTGTTACAAGCAGTATTTCCTTCTGAAAACGAAACCGATTACAACTCAATACCATCATTATCTTCAATTCCACTATTACCTTCACCAGCAGTACAGTCACCCCTAAGCTTGCAACCGACTCCAAACACATCTCAACACCTGCAAAAACAGATAACCACAAGATCTGTAAGGCGTGAACGAAACAACCGCCCCCGTTTAGTGGCGAAAAGAAATAAGCGCATACCTATAAATTTCAAATGGAAGAAGACACGCTTCATTCACGGGGCAACTGTTGAAGCAATGCCATTTTCTCCTCCACCTGCTGAAGTACCGTCACCTCGTCAATACTTCGCATTATTCTTTTCCGACGAAATAATAAGCGACATTGTAACCCAGACCAATATGTATTCAGTACAAAAAATAGGACGTTCCATCAATGTAACTGCGAAAGATATTGAAGAATTTGTTGCTATCCATGTTATTATGGGAGTAGTTAGAATGCCATGCTATTTAGATTACTGGAGCACACAATTAAGATATGCACCTGTTGCAGATATAATGCCAATCAAAAAATACCAATTAATTCGCAGATTTATACATTTTGTTGATAGCAATGAAGAAAGTTTGGATAGGTTTCAAAAGGTCCGACCTGTTGTTGAAAAAGTTCGCCTAAACTGCTTGCTTTCGGCTGAAGAAGAAAATCAATTTAGTATTGATGAGATGACTCTTTCTTACAAAGGTAAAAAGGCTGGCAATCGTCGTCAATACAATGCGAAAAAACCTAAAAAGTGGGGCTTCAAAGCATTTGTCAGATCCGGTGTGTCGGGTTACATCTACGATTTTTTGCTATATGGAGGCGACGATACGTTTCGCAACATACAATTTACGGATAGAGAAGAAACTTTGGGTTTTGGAGGTAAAGTAGTTGTGGCACTGTGTCAATCTATCAAAAACAGACCGTGTTTTGTATACTTTGACAACTATTATACGTCCCTAGAGCTGGTGGTTTATTTGAGAAATGAGCTGGGAATATTTAGCCTCGGTACCATCAAATCGAACCGTTTACGTGGATGCCAAAATGTAATAGACGACGATAAAAAGATGAAAAAAAGAGGCCGCGGTTCATTTTCTCAAATTGTTTGCAACGAAAATAAAATTGCCGTTGTCAAGTGGTTTGACAACAAACCTGTCACTTTAGTAAGCTCATTTGCAGATTCCTATCCAGTAACCAAAATAAAGAGATATTCAAAGGACCACAAAGCCAAAATAGATATCGATTGCCCCAAAGTCGTCAGACATTACAATACACACATGGGGGGCGTAGATTTATCTGACATGCTGATAGCCCTATATAGGACTCAAATGAAAACCAGAAGATGGTACATGGGCATTTTTGCCCAAATTCTAGACATTTGTATAAATAACGGTTGGTTATTGTATCGACGGCATTGTGCACAAAAAAATGTAAAGAAAGTGTTGAGTTTGAAAGACTTTCGATGTCACATTTACTTCTCACTAATTTCCAAAGAAGTGGTAGAAAGGTCTGATGTAGCGGGACCTAGCCTGAAAATAAAGAAACCAGTTAAATCCCGGCCAATAGATGAGATAAGATATGACGGCATGGGTCATCTGCCTAACCTTGAAAGTAGAGGACGTTGCAGGGTATGCAAAGATGGACAGTCCACTGTGATGTGCATTAAATGTAATGTGCGATTATGTCTAACGAAAAAACGAAATTGTTTTTACGATTTTCACGTGAAAAAATAAAACTTTAAGTATTCTTTGTGATTTTTAATAAAAATTTAAGCATTTTTTGTCATTTTATTTCAGAACCCTGATTTGGTATTGTGTCTTTTTTGACACACTTCCAAAAGACTAAACATTCCTCTGTATTTGGCAATGTGTCAAAAAGACACATATGATTTCCGCGTAATTACTGAAAAAAGATTTTTTTCAGTATTTTTTTTTATTCCCTTACACCTCAAATAATCGGTATATAAACATTTTTGTATAAAATTTAATAAAAATGGTGCTTGCCAAATTAAGGGTTAAAGTGTGCGCGCAACGTCGCCTCGCGTCGCGTCTCGGTGTGAACTGACCCCAACTCTGTTTTAAATCCGAACCCGGCTACATTTCATGGACTCCGATTTGCTGCAATGGCTGCAGAAAAAAAGTGTTGTGTGCCAAATTGTGGTGAGTGAATAATAACTAATAGAGTAAGAATAGGTTTTTATGTTAATAATTTCTAAAGTGGGAAAATAACTTTCTACGTTAATGCTAGATATCTATTTGGGTTAACCAAAATATTTAATGATAATTACTGTATCTTTTGGTTAATGTATCTTGTTAAATTTCCTTTAGGGAAAAGGGGAGAAAGGGCAAGCAAAGCCGCAGACAAAAGCTAGTTTAATAGCAAAATTTCAATTAATTTTTTGTAGTGTCTCAATTATACTTTGTTTTCAGGTTTGGCTAATGAAATACTTCACAAATTTACTAACCCTAATAAAGATATTGATCGCTTTATAACCTGGTTATATAATGTTGGAGGTGACATTTTGGGAAAGGATAATGAATATATCTTTAACTATCGAAGAGTATGCCACTCACATTTTGAGAGCAAATATCACACCAGAAACAAACTACTTTCAATTGATGCTGTTCCCACACTTATGTTATCAAGTAAGAAATTTATATTTTTTTGGATTCTGTACAAAATTGGTAAAAAGTCTAAAACTAAACTTCATCTATAACGAACAAACATATCTACAGACAAAGTCAAATTATATGATTATTTCCATGTCTGTTGGTATGTTAAATCAATAAAATTGAAAACTGTAACACATTGACCACATAGGGAGTGTTGTAAGTATAATAATTAGAATTACATCTTTTACAGGGCTTTCTGTCAAAAAACACTGCTACAGAAATACTACTCAACAAATGTTGGATGTTTCTCCTGCTGCTCCTTCAACATCAGGTAAATTTTAATTTTTGTTCATGTAATTTAAGTGTTCTAGGCATCTCAAACAATATGAATGAATACACTTCTTTTGATAAAAACTACTGTGCTGTGATTGATACTTTGTTAGTTGAGGTGAGAGGTACATGAGAGGTATTTTGAAATGTAATAAATTCTGTTTACAGGGCTTTCTTCTGTTGGAAAACGCTGCTTAATGGATATTACTAACCAAGTTTTGAATATGCCTCCTGCTACACCTTCAACATCAGGTAATGATTGATTTTCATAGTTTACGGATAAAGATGCTCTTGTATTATGTTAATATTAAATATTAACATCTGTAAAAAATATTTTACATTACTCAGCAGTTTTATACAAAGCACTTCTGAGCACAGTTTCATGCTTCTAGATCCACTGCTGTGTGTTGTCTGTCAATCAGTCAGTGTGATGAATTTTATCAAGTAGACTATTCTATCTACCCTTTTTTATTTAACAGGTGAACAATCCCAAAGACAAGATGAACCTATGGATATTGATAATGATGATTTACAGAAGAAAACTGTCCATTCTGTGAAATCAAGTAAGTGCGAAAATTATCTAGAGCTCTGTAGTTTATTTAAAAATGATATAACATAATTATTAACCCACTCATTTTATTTAAACTAAAAATGAATATGTCTAAAAAGAGTTATTATAGAAAAAACTCTGTAGCATAAAAATTATTTGCTGCTAATTACTTTACTTATTCTGTTTTAGGGATCATCAAAAAATGTCCAAGTGCCAGTGAGCAACAACTACGTAGAGAAATAAAGAAATTGCAAAAAGATAAAGACTCTTTTCAACAACGGTTAAAAAAAGTCAAAAAGCTCAGTACAAATTCTGCATTTCAAAATGCTTTAAAGAAATTTAAAACACTAGCTGCTATTTTTACAGTAATGCAGTTTAGAGAAATAAATAAACCTAAAATGGGGAGGAGATTTACCAAAGAAGAAAAGATAATGGCACTGTCTATGTACAAGCGAGGACCTCGAGCTTATAGATGGCTCAGCAAAATTTTCATCTTACCGTTTTCAGTAACTTTGAGTAGGCTTCTTTCAAAAGCTGGTTTAAAGCCTGGGTTTAATGAAAACATTTTTAACCAGTTAGTTGCATGAAAAATTAAAAGGAATGAAAGAACATGAAAAATTGTGTACATTAATATTTGATGAGATGGCTGTCACTCCGCATTTTGACTACAACAGAAGAAAAGACCGAATAACGGGATTTGTAAATTATGAAGGAGAATCAGTAAGAAAAATAGCGGATCATGTGTTGGTATTTATGATCAGAGGCATTGTGAAAAACTACAAACAGCCGATTTATTACTCATTTTCTGCTGGGAGTACACCAAAAGAAGTTTTGGTGTGACTGATTAAAAAAATAATCGGAGAATTGAACAGAATAGGATTTACTGTTATGGCTACTGTTTGTGACCAGGAAACATCAAATGTAAGCGCAATCAATTATTTAATTGAAGACACTCGACGAAACTACTTGAGAAACAATGAAATTTTAAAACACTCAATATTTGAGGTTGAAGGGAAGTCTGTGATTCCATTATATGACCTCCCTCATTTATTGAAAGGGTTACGAAACAATCTTATCACAAAAAATTTGAAATACTCCATGGATGGCCAAGAAAAAGTTGCGAAGTGGGAACTCATACAATTATTATATCGCACACCTAGATGAAGGGTAGCACAACTCAAAATAATCCAAAATTGAGTTATTGCAATTATCGGAATCAGCGCCGAAAACTACATAAACTCCAAAGACACCTGTGTACAAACTTCATTCCTAAAAAACTAGATGGCGCTGTAAGTCAGTCTTTCTGAGTAGCTCCACGGTCACCCCCCACCAACAACAGTAACGCATCACCAGTTACGACATGTCAGCCGCAGGGGAATATGCTGTCAACTCGCACAAAGACTAAATTATTTCGACTTAGTTTTGTATTCGTGGCAAACCGCAGTAATAAAGCGTGAATTATTTTGAGTTGATTTTGTATTCGTGATTGAATCGGTCTTGTTTCTTGGGTGTTCTTCAAACTATTTCCACTTATACCAGTATTGTTGACGAATGTAAGTAATTTTTGTTTTACTAACTAATAATAGTTTAGTGTTGGTGAAATTATTTGGAACTATTTGAGTTGGTCTGTTATTGCTGGTTAAATTTAAATTCGCTCTTATTCTAAAACAATAAATGCTATTGTTTATTTTGTTATAGGAATATTTAGAGTTGCCTTTGTATTTTTGAAACTGATTTAATAAATTTTAATTCTTTAATAAAATACTGCAATTTATAAACTTTTTTGAGTTAATTTGGTATTCGTGAATTTTATTAACTTCGTATTTTTTTGCTACAGATGATGAGGGGCCGTGGCCTTTTACTTCTACAGAAGGTGATGGAGACCAGTTCAAATGAGCCTGAACGCAGTCATGTGGAGAAACAACTCCAAGAGAATTCCACAACACCTTCAAATACCACCATGGTGATGGAAGAAATCTCTGAAAATGGCACCATGGAGTCACAAAAGAATCCAGCAACGTTAGCACCACCATCAGCCAGCACCCAGGTGAAACCATCGTACTATATTTCTCCGGTTAACAGCGAATGTAGCGATTTAGACGATTCAGATGCGGATCCGCCCTTCAACCCACCTCCCAAAGAGAGCTACCGTCCATCACTCGTCGCTCCAAGAAAGAGGTATCGATCCTCCAGTACTACCTCGTCTTCCAGTTCTAATAGTCCCAACAAGACTACACCACCAACTCAACTCTGCAACTCCGTGCCATCTACCATGCCGGATTCTGCCAATCTTTTAAACGACAATCCGGTTACTGAACCATCCACCTCTCAACCGATCATAGACCAGTCTGCTGATCCTGAAAGCCTACAAAGAGGTAAAAAAAAGACAAGAAAAAGATCTCGTTCCTCCAGCTCCTCCTCTAGTTCTAGCTCATCCTCTAGTAGTTCCAGCAGCTCTTCAAGCAGCAGTAATACAGAAATAGGTAGTAACTCTGTGCCGTCTGCCATGCCGGATTCTCCCAATCTTTTAAACGAAAATCCACCTGTTGAAGCTTCTACTTCTCAACCGATCATAGACCAGTCTGTTGATCCTGACAGCCTTCAAAGGGGTAGGAAAAGAACAAGAAAACCAGCTGGTTGGCTCACAAATCTTAAGAAATCTCGTCGAAATACCGGAAAGGCTTATGTAAGTTCAACTAATAAGAGAGTCCCTGAAAGAGCGGTTAAGCCTCCATGCCACGATAATTGCAAATTGAAATGCAAATCTAAAATAAGTGAAGTATTACGCAAATCTTTGTTCGACAAATTTTGGGGACTAGGCGAACTTCAACGGCAAAGAGAGTTCATTGTAAGGCACACACAAGAGATTAAGCCTAAATATAGATACAGCAGTACCCAAAATTTTAGGGCACTAAATTCTGCATTTATTTTTGAAGTTGAAGACACTCGTATTAGAGTCTGCAAGACTTTTTTTAAAGCTACACTAAACATAAGCGACCAATGCATTAGGACAGCTCTTTCAAAACGACAGGAGGGCGGTTTCATAGAAGATGACCGGAGGGGTAAGCACGGACAGCATTCCACCATAGATAATGAAATAAAAGAAAGTGTCGTCACTTTCATTAAGTCTATCCCCAGAATAGAATCTCATTACCTTCGAGCACAAACAACGAGAGAATTCATTCCAAGCGAAAGATCACTTGCGGATCTATACCGAGATTATAAAGATCTACGCGAAAATGAATGTTTACCATTTGCTTCGTCATCAACTTTTAATCGTATTTTTAATACACAGTTTAATATTTCGTTTCACATCCCCAAAAAAGATGCGTGTGATCTTTGTGAAACATTCAAAAATGCTATCGGAGAAGAACAACAAAAACTGCGTGAGGCTTATGACCAACATTTGAAAGAGAAAGTGTTGTCCAGATCAGAAAAGGAAGCTGACAAGAAAAGGACAGATGTAGTTGTTGCAGTTTACGATCTCCAAGCCGTGATGCAATTGCCAAAAGGGCAAGTATCCTTGTTTTTTTATAAATCTAGAATTAATTGCCTAAATTTCACGATTAGTGACTTGTATGCAAAAGATGTAATATGCTTCTTTTGGGACGAAATCGAAGGCAAACGTGGTGCTGTGGAAATTGGATCCTGTGTACTGCAATATATACAAATGGTTGTTGAGAAAAGTACATCGGGTACCGAACTGGACCTTATATTTTATAGTGACAACTGCTGTGGGCAGCAAAAAAATAAATATCTGCTGTCTGCCTACGCATTTGCTGTTGCAACCATGAGAGTAAACTCAATTACTCATAAATTTTTGATTCGTGGTCATTCGCAAAATGAAGGCGATAATGTGCATAGCGTTATCGAAAAACAAGTTAAACGATACACTAAATCAGGCCCGATATACTGTCCACAACAATACGCGACTTTAATAAGAACAGCTAAAAAGACTGGGAAACCTTATCATGTGGAAGAACTTACACATGACAAGTTCTATGATCTGAAAGCCCTTCAAGAAGAATGGGGAAACAATTTCACTGTTAATGTTGACAGAGAACAAATAAAATGGCACGATATCAAACAACTTCGCGTTGAAAAGCAACAACCAATGTCATTTTTTTATAAAACTTCTTATGAAGAGACAGTTTTTAAAAAAGCGTTTGTAAGAAATCAAAGACGCACACAAGATCACCAATTTTCTCCAACTTTGACACAAGCGTATTTGCAAAAAATACCATTGGGTGCCAATAAAAAGCGGGACATTACGGAACTAATTGATAAGAATATTATTCCACAGAGTTACGTCAATTCTTATTACAAAAATGCACTAGATTTATAGAATAAAAATTACGCGAAGAAATTTCTTCCAAACAATACCTACATACATAGGTGTATGTCGGTATTGTTTGGAAGAAAATCTGAATACTTATGTTTTTATGTTTTTTGATAACTATAGATAATACTAAAAAGTCTGATTTAATTAAGTAAAACAGTTTACAATTCTGTCGGTGAGCCTGTAACAATACTATTATAGTTTTAGATGCCTATAATAGATATTAGGTAAAGGTTGAAAATAAAAGTCTGATTTAACTAATAAGTTTAATCCTCTCGATGAGACTGATAATAATAGAATAGTTAAGTGTTTTAGATGCCTTTATTAATGTTACCTTTTTGTTGTAGTTTTTTTTGGTTATTTAAGTTAAGTGAAAACAGATAATTGTTGGTACCTAGTACCCACATTTCTCATGCCTGTTATGTTGAGTAATAAGTACGTGTTTTTGTAACTAAGTCATTCTTAAAATATCTTCCAAAGACTGTGCTATTTATAAAAAAATATACTACTTTTCCTGTAGTTTATAGACTTAATGGTCTAGTACTGATTAAAGAGAACTTAATACCTAAATTATAAGAAAAATGTCTACTTTGTTAAACGTTTTACTAACCTGTTCAAAGTTTAATGGATCTCAAATTAGAATAATGTAAGGTGTTCATTCTATTTTCCGAACAAGTGATGTGTTTTTGATTATCTTTATTTGTTTGTTACCTTAATACAAAATAAAGATGTGTCTTAATTAAATATAATGTTTTACTTCATTATTATAATAATTATACAAATAATAATTTAGATACACTACTCTTTATGTAAAGATTTTAAAAAAATATATTCACATTAAGACAGGATTAATTTAAAAAAAATCACTAATATGAAATCAATTTGAGTTGATAAAAATATTGAACAATGATTTAGTCACGATTACTAATATAACACGAAAAAAAATAATTAAAAATGTATACGTGTATTTGAAGGTAAGTAATTGATCAAATTAATATCTTAGTAAAATAATATACAACCTCATCCAACAATCATTTAAATCGGTCAAATAGAAAACGAGTAAAACGTTTTTTGCTGTTCCTGAAAAAAGAGGTATTTTGAGTTGTGCTACTCTTTATCTAGGTGTGCGATATAGCAACAACCCAACCTACAAAGGACTGAAACTTATAAAAAAATTGTCTGAGAATCACTGCAATAAAGATAAGATACCAAAAATGAAAGTCAAATTTGCATCCCAATTGTTTAGCCAAACAGTTGGCAAAACCATGGGTTATTTAGCTTGTAAGCTGTTTTATTATTGAATATTTAGTATGATACCTTCAGATACGTATTTTAAAAATGAATGAATACTGTTACGATCTTTACTAATATTATAAATGTGAAAGTAACCTGTCTGTTATGCAGGCCATCCACCATCCAATCTATCGTCCAATCGGCAGGACGCTACCGATTGGATCATGCCGATTGGACCGTGGATGGGAGTGGATTGGCATGATAGTTATAATTGTCATGCCAATCCACTCCCATCCAGGTAGCGTCCTGCCGATTGGACGATAGATTGGATGGTGGATGGCCGGCATTACGCTTTCATGGGTAAACGGCTGATCCGATTGAGATAAAATTCTGTGTAGACATAGATTGAAACCTGGGGTAAATAGGATAGTTTTCATTCATCCGGGTGCATGAAGTAGTTGGATGCGATTGAAACCGCGGCAGTAGTGTAACTTTTTAATTTGTTTCTTTTTTCTTCAACATACAAAATACACTTTACTGCAGTTAATAAATTAGTCAGTCTACCTAAGCTAATAAACTTTTTTTGGCACATCTTGGGTAACTAAATACATTTTCCTTTTTTTTTCAGAGAATGGAATTCTTCCTTAGGATGCAAAGGATACAGCAGACTTAATAATCTTTATAGATAATTTATTTGATTCAATGAATGGAAGTTTTCAAAATTCAGAAACCCGCAGTGGCAAAGAATTATTAAGAAATGTAACACTAAATTCTCTGCACAAAAATGTATGGACTCAATCAAAAAATGTATTAAAATCAATGAAGTTTGTATCTGTCACAGGATCTACTGGTACTGTGCCATCTATAAATAACTGGTTACATACTGTAAAAAATATGGAGCTATTAAGAGACAAATTGTTTAATGAACATAACATGAAATCTTTGTGGTGTAGGCATTTGAACCAAGACCTTTTGGAAAAATTTTTTGGCAGCATACGTAGTCACGGTCTAAGAAATGTTTCGCCTACGTGTGCTGCCTTTGAAGCCACATTTGCCTCACTATTAGTCAATAACTTAAGTAGCAATTATGCAGTTGGGTCGAATTGCGAGGAAGATTTTTGTTCAGTCTTTCATACTTTTGATGAAATATTTTCTAAAAAACAAAGTGACGCTGTAGATGTCAATGAAATTGATTTTCAAGATATCATGTTAGATGATCACATAATTGATTATAATGAAAAGCAAAACAATCCCATTTTGAAGGCTCAACTAGAGTATGTAACTGGTTATTTGTTAAGAAAAAGCAGAAAAATCATTAAAAATTGTGAGACAACATTATTTGAAAAAAATTAAAAAGAAAACATGTATATAAGTTGTCGAGAATATAAAAAAAATAGAAAATTTTTGTCGTACCCTAGTGCGAATATGAAAATATTTTTTTCATGTTTACAGGATGTGATTCATAACATTTTAAAAAATAAAAGTCATATTGTAAACACAAACAATTACATTAAAACTTTGTTACATGTAATAGCAGACACTAAATTTATTAATTGTCCAAATCATAAAAGAGATTTGATAGAGTTCTTTTTTGATTTTACGTGCAGATTTCTTTCATTCAGTTGGTGTAAGGCCACAAATAAATTATTAAGCGGTATCAGCAAACACTTTGATTCTGAAGACTCCATTCAAGTAGAAGCTTTTAATTATTACAATAAAAGAAGAGGAAATAAATTATATTTATCTCATTTGAGTGTTTTAATTAGATTAAACCCTAGAAATTGAATAAAACTGGTAGCAAAGCCCTGGGAGAACGCTCTCTAGGTAAGTAGGTAATGAGTTGTAGTTCGAACATTGC
Source organism: Ochropleura plecta (assembly GCA_905475445.1). Classification (NCBI taxonomy): domain Eukaryota; kingdom Metazoa; phylum Arthropoda; class Insecta; order Lepidoptera; family Noctuidae; genus Ochropleura; species Ochropleura plecta. The sequence continues at coordinate 12,988,373 of FR997738.1, forward strand.
GTAATAGATGTCGCTAGTAGGAGACCGCGACTGAAGACTCTATACCAGTTATAATAATGTACTCTGTGACTGACCCTTACACAAGGCGCAGCGCTGCGCCTCGTGACGCCTCGCGGCGTAGCGCGATGAAATATGTATCTTTTCGTGTAGAAAATAAAGTAATATTTTGAGTAGCTCTTTTAAAGTGTGTGCGCAACGTCGCGTCGCGTCTCTGTGTGAACTGACCCTTGCTTGACGTTCAGCTATGTATAGGCGACAGTTCGCGACAAGTCTAGCACGACAAAGGCGGTAGTTTGTGTTTCTTTGCTTAAATCGTTTTTTTGTAACTCTTCTAGCGTAAGGATTCATCATAAAAGTATCAAGACTAAATGCTTCATCTCCAACTAAAAAATGTGGTAATTTTATGTTCGAATTTGGTAGACTTTTTGGTCTTGGAAAATTAAATTGATTTTTCATGATATTTTTCCCATTGTAGACTTTTGGAATATTCCACTATCTCCTTCTTTGCCATAAGAGCCAACGTCTACTGCGATGAACTTGTAACTATGGTCTACAATAGCCAAAAGAACACACACATTCCTTATAATTAAAATACAACTACTCCACTATTTTCTGGGGCCCTCATTCTCACGTGCTTCCCGTCAATAGCACCTGTGCAATTGGGAAATTGCCATTTTTCCCAAAAGCCGTTAGATGTGAGCCTAAAATCACTTTCTTTTGGAATAGGCATTAAAATTGGCACTAAAACAATCTTTAAATTTTTCAACACCTCTTTGACTATTTGTGAAATATAAGAAGGTGATATACGAAATGCGAATGATAGCGACGCATAGGTTTTTCCATTTGCCATGAACCTGAAAATATATATATGTATTACTTTATAACGGTCTAAGATCTGACTATAAAAATATAAACCCTCAGCTATTATTTGACTATAACAAAACTATTATATTTGATAATAAACACATGAATGTACTTTACATCAATTAACAGCTTTGGCCGCGAGCTAACTAGGCAGCCTATGTAAGTACAATGCAATAAAGTGTTTATTATCTAACATAAAGTATTGTTATAGTCAAATAACAGATGAGGGTATATATTTCTATTGCCGGATCTTCTTCTATAAGTTTTAAAACGTATTATATCTAAAGATAATTAAAGTTACAATATTTTTAATATATATTTTATACTTTTATGTATTACAGATTCGGAATGCCGTAAAAAATGGAAATTAATCAGAGACTCCTACAACAGATATAAGCGCAAAAAAAACTTCTACGGGATCTTCAGCACTTCAGCTAAAAATTCAAAGTGGCAATTTTATGAACGACTAAGATTTTTAGAAAACACACCATCTGAACGGCAAAGCTTCTCCAATGTAGGCCAAGAACAGCAAAGCTCTGCCAGTGTAGAACAAGTTACTATTACCTCCCCAGAAGTTGGAGATGAAGATACTCCTCCCGTTTTCGCAGATGCATCAGTGCATATACTCCTTCAAGGGAGTTAGTAGAGCCCGTACCACTTCTAAATCTACACAAGAAAGATCTATACCATTAAGTAAAAGTTCTGAAAAACCAACTAGCAAGAATACAAAGAGAAAAAGACAACAAGAAGATGAATTTATTAAATTTTTGAAGGACAGACATGAAAACCGAAATAGTAAAATGGAGTCATTAAAATCTCCAGAATCAGTTGATGATATATCGACATTTACAAAAAATATCGAAATGATGCTAAGAAAATTGAGCGAGCGTTCGAGAGCAATGGCAAAAACGGAAATATTTGGTATTGTTTTAAGTATGAAATCGAAGATATACGGTCATAGTGAACGCCCCTATACAATTTCATCCCACGATTCATATTCTCCAATAAATGCAGCTTCGCCAGGACTTCATACTCAGAGTGATTTATCATGTCGCTAATTACCATATATTTCAAATTCATCATACAATTCATATTCTCCAACAAGTGCAGCTTCATCAAAATCCCGAACACAGAGTGAATCGATTGATTTATCATCTCGCCAATATTTCGAGTGAACCATTTGGAAACATGTTTAACGATGAAGTCGACCAAAACAATTTCCATGATTTGACAAACTTACCTTAGAGTTAGTGCTAATTTTTCTTTCAATGATATTCTTCCTTTTTCACGCATTGTTTTTTTCAATAAATATAATACGTAATCAAACTGTATTTTATCCAGCCGAAAATACTTTCTGAATACATTGTCATCAAACATTAGGTGCTTGTTCACTAATAGCGAAAATGATTCTTCTTGGCCTCTAGTTACATATAATTCTTTAATAGGTAATCTTATTTTAGTTTTGTATTTGTAATAATAATATATTAGGTTACCTATGAAATTGCCGTTCTGCAGTACGGGCCATTTCAAATCAAAATAATTTTTGTTTGGCTAAGAATTCTAATTTCAAATTAATTTTATTTTAAAAACATGCTTTTTTTTCCAAAAGTAGTCAGTTGTTTATTGATTAGTGTTACATATTCATCGCATTTCAATCTTTTTGTCATCATGGATACGTTAAAAATTCGAGTAATTATGGAATATGAGTAATGTTGTAGCTGGTAGAAGTGTGTGTCCGGATGAATTAAATAATGAAAATAGACCCGAAGAAGATGAGCAACAAACTACAAGCAATATTGTATCAATGCAGAAAAAAAAAGAGTAGGAAAAAAAACCAAACCGCAATCTTCAAACAGTCGCGTTATTGAGAAACTTATTCCTTTGTCCCTAAATACAGAAATACCTCTGAATCCATCAATCAGTAGTGCTAGCACTTCCACTATGAATGTGATTCTTGACAATGACATGGATATAGAATCGATGCCTATTGTTTTAGAGGATGATCTATTTGTTGGAAGAGAAGTAATTATGATAGAACAGGCAGAAACGGAACAAGACACAAATGTAGACAAAGATGTCAGCATTCAACAAGTAAACAAGAAAGAGGCTATAAAGGAGTTTAAGGTCAAAATATTATCTGACGAAATAGTTACATCGAATCATCTATGTCATATTTTTACAAAGAGAAAGAAGACAGAAGATAAAAATATGGTGTGCACAATAAAAAAACCCCATACTGATTTTTACTCCAAATGCAGCTCCGATCCCCAGCCGAAGAGGTTCGGAAACGAGTTTAAATTACTTTAATAATGCTGAAGAAATTATGAAGATTTTAGAAGATGAGTAAGTCTGGCGATGTTGGTGCAAGGGTATAATATCTATGTATATTATGGATCTACGTACTAAGCGAGAATTTAAGTATTCGTTTTCACGTAGAATAAGAGATTTTTATGGAGCTATGTTTAAGAGACTGATCTTAAAATAGGTATGTACTTAAATGTTATTATGGACCTACTAAGCGAGAAGATTTTTTTTTGTTTGTTTTATATCGTAAGGACATGTTTTTATAAAAAACGTTATTTCCCTATTTATAAGAGCAATTTTCACTAAGCGAGAAGTATTTTTTTTTTGTTTGTTTTAAAAATTGTAAGGATTTATTTTATGAAAAAACGTTATTTTCCCATTTATAAGTGTGAAAGATTTTTTATGGAGCTGCACAGACGGGCAATCCTACGAATTAGGCAACCAAAAAAACAATTCCCAAAATTTGTCTCAGGTAAAAAAAACGACCACCTGCGAATGGTAAATAACCGTAGAATAATGGGTGACCCCACCCGCTTCCCCACTGGGAGCGCGCGCCAGGGTGTGCCAGTCTAAACTTGATCGTCGCTCTAAGTGTTCGTATTGCTTTAAGACATTTCGTGCAAAACTGTTATTTTAGAAGTGAATATTTTCATTATGGAGCGTGTTGTGAAGAAAATTGTGATGGATTCAAGTGGGTGTGTAATGATTGACATAATAACAAAATATCTAACGTTCACTTGACATAATTTTAGTTAACATAATTTTGTTTAACATAACGATCAATTGACATAATGAATTGTAGATATTATTTCATTTTACCTAATTTCATATGACATAATGAACATTTCCTAGCATGCACATTTCACATAATATTCATTTACTATAATATTCATAATCTCCAAGTAACTTTTAATATTTTGCCTATATTTATTTTTATATTTTGCCTTGGGTTTTATTGCCTAGCCCATGAGTTGCTTCTAGAATCTAAAGTAATATTGGGCGAAGTAGAATGTCTTTTTAATGGGCAGTCACCACCAAAAAAGACGAAGAAATGTTTAAACAAAAAGGAGCGAATCAATAATATTCTTAAAAAAAAGGAATACACTGAAATTTAATTCCTTCGGGCTTTGGCCTCTAATTTAAAACTAAAATAAGATGTAATATTTATGTTATGATTAAATAAATATTGTATTAAGTTTTTTTTTTCTTCACTTTATACCCTTTACAGCTGCCACCCTCAATTATTGTTACCAGGAGAAACTGGATGCAATCTGGACTTTAGGGCACCCCGAAATTGGCCGTGATCTCCCGTGAATTCAAAGTTTTCAACATCAACGAATGATATACCGTAAAATGGGGTGACATTAGAATAGCGGGGTGTCATTGATGATTACTTTTTTTCGTTGATTTTTTAGTAAAATCTCGGAGTCTATGGACTGCAGATTTTTTTTATTTTGTGTTGGCAACATTGACAGTTTTGCCATATTTCTGTGACATTCCATGACAATGATGATTTAAAATTAATAGTGCGACAACTAGCAAAATAGAGTGCTGGAGAACTTCAGTGGTACAAGGGTAAGTATTATTATTGTAGTTTCAGAACTTATATTTCATAATTATACGGTTTCTTTAGAATAATATAAATCTGATAACTTCGATTGATGACCATTTTGTTTTCTGTGTTGAGTTTTATTCCTTAGGGTTAAATTGATTAACGGTACGAGGCGACATTGATAGTTATCAAACTTATCAAAGTGACCCCAAGAAACAAAATTTGCGTGTATTTATACTAAACGTACTCCCAGGGGTAAGACAGTGGCCTACTAGTATAAATTCAATCGTTTGTAGTGCCATCTATTACATGAATCGAAAATTATATCGTTTTTAGTAAGTTTCATGGCCAACAGATGTCACTAGTTTAGTAAAATGTTGATTAAACTACAAATTGAAAAATATTAAAAAAATAGAAATATGAAGACTATTTAAAAAAAAAACACAGTTGTTAACAAAAAATGTCATTGTTTTCAAATCAATCGATAAAATATCACTATTTATGATACTGGCAATAGTGGTTACCAATACAATTTCGTTAGATAAATGTCAAATTCAAAATGGTGACTACGTTCTGTGCGTGCGCATGTCTGTAGATTTTCTCCATTTTATTTTTCAGTTGTGAATTACTTGTGAAATCTTTCAGTGAGTGCGTAGAGTCGAGCTTTGATCTCCTCCGCCTTCATGTGGTGATTTCGCCTTGTAATAAACTTTTAACAAAGATACTTTACACACCAACTAATTTATGTTGGCTGCATCATGTTAGTATTAAATTAGTTTTAATAAAATTTCAGATAGCTCTGCCAGGGAATCTGCTGTTGCTCATTTAAGCGAACCTTCATCATCACATGCTTCTAAAACAGGTGTGTATGTGTATAATATAAGGATTATAAATACCGAATTTTAAATGTTGCATGAAAGTAGTATGAGTTGAAGCTTATTATTTTATTCTCAATTTCAGAACAATCTGCTGGGTTTATGTTGGAACAAGAACCTCCTTTAATTGCAGCCAATAGTAAACTGAGCCATACTACTGCTTCACATCAAACGGACACAGGTAGAATAAAATTTTATTGCATTAAAGCCATTTGATTTTGAAAATTCGATTTTCTACATTGTCTAGGGATTTCTGCATTGCACCAGTAACATTTACTACCCGACTGCACTGAAAATTAGCGATGCTATACCATACTGACAAAATGTTGGTTAAGGCAGTCACGATTTAAACTGTCTCATTGGTTTAGTGATTGTAATTGTTACTGCTGAGCATGAGGTCCTGGGTTCAATCCCCAGATCAGGGAAGTGTTGTTGGGTGTTCCTAGTAGTGAATTTTTAGTAGCAGAAAGAGTCTGGGATTGTGTCCAGTTAATGGGCTTGTCTCCTGTTACAAGGGGCTTCAAACATATCTGGCAATAAATGTCGATGTACTTTACACCCCTACAAACCCCCTGTGCGTACCCTATACAGATGTAAATCTGTATAATTAAAGTTTCTTGATTGATTAAATGATGTACAATCTTTAACAGTTTTATTCAACTCGGCTGAATACATAATAGGCACATTTTTTTTTGCATATATTCTTAATTGTGTTAAAATTAAAGATACTTTACACACCAACTAATTTATGTTGGCTGCATCATGTTAGTATTAAATTAGTTTTAATAAAATTTCAGATAGCTCTGCCAGGGAATCTGCTGTTGCTCATTTAAGCGAGCCTTCATCATCACATGCTTCTAAAACAGGTGTGTATGTGTATAATATAAGGATTATAAATACCGAATTTTAAATGTTGCATGAAATTATTATGAGTTGAAGCTTATTATTTTATTCTCAATTTCAGAACAATCTGCTGGGTTTATGTTTGAACAAGAACCTCCTTTAATTGCAGCCAATAGTAAACTGAGCCATACTACTGCTTCACATCAAACGGACACAGGTAGAATAAAATTTTATTGCATTAAAGCCATTTGATTTTGAAAATCCGATTTTCTACATTGTCTAGGGATTTCTGCATTGCACCAGTATAATTTATTACCTGACTGCGACAGGAAAGCTTTTTTTTCTAATACGAAATCTGTTGAAAATTAGTGATGCCATACCATACTGACAAAATGTTAGATAAAGCAGTCACGATTTTTCATGGGTTTGTCCTCATATTATTTTATTTATAGAAATACTAATTATTATGCATGTATTTGCTTCAGGTGTTTTTCATGGCAGTAATCCATCTGCTGTTCTGTCTGCTGTAATAATGGAGCACAATTACAGCGCAGCTAGTAGATCTACTCGAAAACGATTTGTAAAAGGTATTTATTTATGCCACCAGTTTATTTAAAAAAAAATAGTAAATTATGTTAAAAACAAACTGTTATGAATAACATAGAGACCAGACGTGGAGGGAAATATTATAATAGTCAAAAGTCTTGTCAAAAGCAAAAATATTTTTAAGGCAAAAAAGGGCTTTTGTTTCACTTGCATTCAAGATTTTCCCTGGTTCATGTATCTTTAGTAGGTTACAAAAAATGTTTAATGTAGATTTATTTAATGTATTATATTTTGTGGGCCTAATTGATTATTTTTCTAATTTTAAAACAGTTTAAATTACTTGCATATTCCCTATTTCTTTACAAGTTCGGTTTTTTAATTTGTCTGTACCAAATATAAGAAAATGTATACTTTCTAAAGTTGATAAATAAAAATAAACTGTCTTAACATTAAATTACTTTTTTAAACATTAGTTACATACTAAAACTTGTGAAATCGAATTAAATGTTATGTGCCTGTGTTGTTTATTGTATGTAAAAAAATGGTTATTAATTAAATCTATTATCTCTTTTTTCAGGTTCTTGGGGTTCACTGACGTGCAATGATGTCCAGTTGAAGCCTTTTGCCGCAAAAGTCAAGAATCTGCAGTCCAAAATAAGCCGTTTGAGAAAGAGAGGACTTTCTTATAAGGCGAGATTAGCAAATGCTGCTAAATTATTTAAGGATACAGCATTCCAGCATGTGATGAAAAACATGCGGAAACCTGCACAATTATTTGTACACATGCAGTTACAGTCTAATAAAAAGCCGAAAGGCCGACGTTTTACTATAGATGAAAAAGTTCTTGCATTGACAATGTATAAGAAAAGTCCGAAGGCATATTCCTTATTATATAAATATTTTACATTGCCATCATCAAAGGCAATGAAACGTCTGTTAAGCCAAATTAAGCTCTACCCTGGTATTAATCCCATTTTATTTGAAAAAATTAAAAAAACTGTACTTGAAAAGGATGCGCCTGATAGGTTATGCAGTCTTATATTTGACGAAATGTCTCTGACCCCTCAAATATTTTATAATAAGCACAAAGATGCATTTGAGGGATTCGCCAATTCTGGTGATGTAAGGTTTGCAGATCACGCTTTGGTTTTTATGATTAAAGGCTTAAAACAAAGCTTTAAACAGCCAGTCGCCTATTATTTCACAAACGGTTTACAAAGAATAGAACTAAAAAAATTAATAAAATGCGTTGTATCCGAAGTACAAAAATCGGGACTTATCATTGTAAATAGTGTCTGCGATCAAAGCTCCGTCAATGTAAGTGCCATAACAGAATTGGTGAACGATACCAGAGCATCGTTTTTGAGACTTGGCAAAGAGTGGCGCTACGATCATTTTTCAGTTAATGGACGAAAAATTATTCCATTGTATGACGTTCCACATCTCATAAAAGGACTAAGGAATAATTTATTGAACAAAGAAATGTTGTATACTTCAAACAATGAAAATAAAATAGTAAAATGGGAGTACTACCAGCAGATATACGCAGCTGACAAAACATATGGAGAACTTAGATTATTAAATAAAATAACCGAAGAACATGTTGTCCCCGAAAAAATTAATAAAATGAAAGTGAAATCTGCAACGCAGATTTTTAGTCACAGTGTAGCTGTGGTGACTGAGCATTTGGTAGCAAGAGGGGATTTACCAACAGAGTGTAGGGCACTAATTGATATTACATTATTGCTGGATAATGTTTTTGACAGCCTTAATGGCAACACATTTTATATACCTGACGGTAAAATATATAAGGGGCCCATAAGAAGGCATTCACCACATCACAAATTGTGGCAAAATGCCAAAGAAGTTTTGAAAAGTGTAAAATTTGTACAAAAAAAAATCAGTGGAAATAAAGTACGATTAATAGAAACAACTATTCCATCTGTAACTAATTTTATTAAAACCATTAATGGTATGGAAGCAATTTGCAAAGTGCTGTTTGATAAATATGGTTTTGATGCAGTATTAACACGTAATTTTAATCAGGACCCTGTAGAAAACTTTTTTGGGAATATCAGGAGCTATGGAGCCAGAAATAATGCCCCTAACACCAATTCATTTGAAGGGGCATTTAAAGCATTGTTGTTGAATAATTATAATATGCCGCAATCAAAAAATGCCAATTGTGAAGAGGATATGAATGAGTGTTTACAAGGTCTCCAATTTTTCCTTACTGAAAAACAGGATGCTCCTGAAACTCCCAAAGAAGAAAACATTATTTTGTATGAAATTTTATTGCCACAAAATCACTCCCTGCAAGCTGATGCAGGGCAAAGAAATTATGTGTGTGGTTGGGTCCTGACAAAATGTTTACGAAATATTGTTAAAACGTGTAAATATTGTAGACAAAACCTATTAGATTCAAAAAATGAAAACCCGTCAAATAATTTTATAAAAGCCAAAGAATACGAAAAAAAAATGGTTATGCTATCCAAATAAAGCATTAGAAAATTGTTTTCATGACATTCAGAACATAATTGAATCATTTTTAAAAAGAGATGTTCCAAAAAATAATGTAATGAACACTATAAAAGCGGTTACAGATGTTATAATAGATTATCCTTTTAATTGCCTAGCACATAAAAATAAATTAAAAGAATATTTTACGGAAATGACAATAACTGTTATGTTGCATAGTTGGTGTCGATCTATTAATCGTATATTAGCGGGTAAATTGACATATGATGGTGAAGATGTAACTAAAATGCTTATGTTTATTATAATACGTTTGTGCGTATTATAATAAACATAAGCATTTTAAAAATAAAAAATGAAATTAATTTGTTCTTTGTTTCATTTCTAACACCTTTATCTGATATTTATTGGAACTGTTTACTTGCTTCTATCGTTCAAAACCGTATTAATGCAACCAAAAAGTAAAGCAGTTTCAATAAATATTCAGGAGTATTTCAAATATCTTGGAATTCATGAATAGTAGCAGTAAAATATATCCATAAATAGGTATAGCTATAATAGCTGTGTTTATTGATATAGGTACCTACGTATATAGACGGTATATTAGTTCGGATTCAATTCACAGTTGGCGCTACTAGTTCGACCTAGTTTGCAAAAAAAAGGCTCAAGAGGGCTCTCTATTTCCTTTATATACTTACTAGCTTTCGCCCGCGGCTTCGCTCGCGTTAAATTCGGTATAACACACCAAGCAGACCTGCAGTTTTTGCTCTTGCGCCTGATTGATTTGTAATAGCAACGCTAAGTTTTCCCTTTTCTTCCCTCGTTCTCCCTCATATCCCACTTTTTTCAAATAAAAATTAGCCTATGTCCGTCTCCTGGTTCCCAACTATCTCTGTACCAAAATTCATCAAAATCGGTTTAGCTATTAAAGCGTGAAGAGGTAACAAACAAACAAACAAACAAACTCACTTTCGCTTTTATAATATTAGTAAGGATTATACTCTATGCGTATAGTTACCGGCACGGATCTTGAGCGCTGACCTTCACTTGCGCAGAAGTGAGTTATTGGGTCCCTTTGGTGGTATGAAGTGAGGCGCGGGGGCGGAGAAAGTGCAGCGATTGGCCTCAAACTCAAACTCAAACTCAAAGCATTTATTTCAATTAGACCATTACAGGCACTTTTGAATGTCATAAAAACAAGAACAAAAAAATGATGCTGCTACAATCCCGGTCACAAGGCATAATAACTTGTGAAAGTACTGTAGTTGCCCATTCCAAAGCGTTGATCTCTATGGAGAAGAATGGGCAAGAAACTCCATGGACACTCTTTTAAATTATAATATTTTTACAAAATCGTATTTACATCATTCGTGTTGAGATTATACAAATATGTGAGAACGATGTAGAAAGACGTGCACAGTAAGAGCGTCCAGAGTAAATAAAAAGCAAAATTAAATTTAAAATCTAAATAAGTTAAAAAAAATGACCGTGGTAGTTAAAAAAATGACCAGTCCCAACTGACAGCGCCCGTTCACGAACATGACGTATGGATCAGCCCCATTCAGCTCGACCATTTTGAAGGGAGCTAAATGACCCGACACACCCGCCACTATCAGCGAGACATTTAAGTGAGCATGACACTATTAACCACCAGGGCCTCGTCAAGTCAATGATAATACATAGCACTCACATATGGGCTTAATAATTATACAATACTAGAGAATTGATTCTATACATTGCAAAGATAGTCTTACAATCTTCTGCAGCTTCCACTATAGCTTCGGGTACTTATCAATGAGTTTACCCCTATGCTTGAGGAGCAGGACCAGCATTGAGCCAAGCATTTTTATCATCAATATAATCCCCCAACTTATAATATGCTTGCCTACATAGTGTGCGTTTAATACAAGATTTAAATTTGGTTTCATTCAGTTGAAGAATGTGGGGAGGTATTTTATTGTAGCATTTCAAACAGTACCCCATGAAAGATGAGTCTACTTTAGCTAACCTGAAACCCGGCTGAACCAATTGGTCCCTGTTTCTAGTATTATACTTGTGTCTATCACCTCGTTTACCAAATAGATGCAATTTTTTTCTGACGTACATGATGTTTTCATAGATATATTGACAAGGTACTGTCATGATGTTAATTTCCTTAAACTGTTCTCTTAGAGAATCTCGCCTACGTAGATTATAAATGGCTCTAATGGCTCTTTTCTGCAGAATAAATACAGACTCGATGTCTGCAGCCCGTCCCCAAAGTAAAATACCGTATGACATTATACTATGAAAATAACTAAAATAGACTAGTCTCGCGGTATCTACATCAGTAAACTGACGGATTTTTCTAACAGCATATGCTGCTGAACTAAGCCGTCCTGCAAGAGATGTTATATGCGGACCCCATTGTAGCCTTGAATCGAGCGTTATCCCCAGGAAAACAGTTTTATTGACGAATTCTAGTTTCTCTTGATTCAATACTATGTCACAATCACTACTTTTGACGTTTGGCAGAGCAAATCTTATGCACTTCGTTTTTTTCCCATTTAATACCAAATTATTGGCGGTGAACCAATCATTTACCTGTAATAGGGCGTTATTTAAGTCGTCTAGATTTGTGGCACGTCTATTTATCTTAAATATTAAAGAAGTATCGTCAGCAAACAACACCATTTGTGGTTGGTTTTTAAATAAATGGGGTAGATCATTAATATAAACTAAAAAGAGGAAGGGACCTAATATCGATCCTTGTGGTACACCCATCTTTACATTTAAACCCATTGAATTGACACCATTTATTTGCACTTGCTGCTGTCTATCATTTAAATATGATTTTACTAAACTAAGCGCAAGTTTTCCTAGGCCGTAATGTTCAAGTTTCAAGAGTAGGGTTTCGTGGCTAACACAATCAAACGCTTTTGAAAGGTCACAAAAAATTCCTATGGCATCCTGTGCCTCTTCCCACGCAGTAAATATGTGTTTTAACAAGGTAACACCAGCGTCAGTCGTACAACGTCCTTTGGTGAAACCATACTGTTTTTCATGTAAGATCTTATTGGTGTTAAAGTGGTTGAGCATTTGATTAAGCATTACCTTTTCAAACACCTTGCTGAAAACCGGCAAAACGGATACGGGTCTATAGTTATTGGTGTCTTTACTATCCCCAGATTTGAAAAGGGGTATAACTTTACTGTATTTCATAAGGTCCGGAAAAACTCCTTGGTCCACACACAAATTGAATATTATGGCTAAGTACGGTGCTATTGTCTCAATAATAGCTTGACAAACTTTAATAGACATTCCCCAAAGATCTTCGGTTAATTTGATTTTGATTTGCTTGAAAGCTTTAATGACTGCAGTGGGGTTAATATGCTTAAATTGAAACTCAACCGGACATGGTGAAACGTTTGCTCTTAATAAATCAATGGAAAGCAAGGGTGAAGAATTTAATGTTTCAGTAGTTTTAAGTGGGATACTAGTAAAGAAATCTACAAATTCTTGAGCAACTTCGTTTTTAGTGGTTAGAAGACCACGCGAAGACTCTAGTGTGATCTCATTATTACATTTTTTGTTTCTGTTAGTTTCACTATTAATGATTTTCCAAACCGTCTTAATTTTATTATCGGCGGATTTAATCTTGTTGCTAATGAATAAAGCTTTAGCTAATTGGCAGGTGTTTTTAAAAATTTTTGAGTAAGTTGCAACATAGTGATTGAAAGTTTCTGAGTTGAAGTAAGGCTTAAGGCCGTAAAGCTCAAACAATCGTTCCCTACTTTTTCTTATACCCTTAGTTGCCCAATCACTAAACATAAACTTTGGGCTAATAGATTTAGTTTTTATTTTTAACGTATCATTGAACTCTGTGTAGACCACCGAAAAGAATTCCTCATAAAATTGATTTACATTTTCAATATTAAATCCCGTAGTGCTTAAATTACTAATTAAATTATTATTAAATTTATTCAAATTGCTGGGTGTTATTTGTCTAGATTTTATCTGGGTTTTTTGTGACGGTGTGTAAGACTCGAAAACGACGGTTTGACCGTAGCGCATCGCGTCATAGACGTCACTCGGGATTCGTTCTTTTCCTGCTGCATGTACCTCACGACGACGAGTACAATTTCGGCCAATTTAATAGACAACATTTTTATTATTATGTTATTCAAATATTTTATGTGATTTTTTATTAAATATACCGTTGGAATTATAATCAAAGGTGATATTTATCGAAAGCAAAACGGGGAAAAAAATAATGTCAGTTTGTAATTAGCAAAACTATTTTTCATTCAATTATTTTATTTGTACTTGTATCAAAATGTACTATATTCAATAGATAAAGTTTTTATCTACAACAAATAAAATTCGAAGTCAAAAATGCTAACAAAAAAAAATACGTAGTAGTTTTTTCATGTAACTTTTGAGAAACTACAAGAACTAAGTTATAATTTTAATTTAGAAACACTTGTTAATTACCTACTTCTTTGATCTCAATTTCCATTTCTCAATTTAATGAATCATTATTTAATCTTTCTTTCAACCATAGAACCAGTAAGAAATTACGTAGGCAACTTAGAAAAAATAAATAATCAACGGGCGTGCGTTTTATTTGCCATATGTGTACGATGCGCAAAGCGATCCCCACCCTTCCGCCGAGCGCTCAAGATCCGTGCCGGTATCTATACTCCTTATCAAAGTCATCCTTTTTAAAGGTAAAATGGTGCGAAACTACAAGAAGACGCCGGGTACCCGCCACTACAGGAACTATACGGATGAAACCCTCGAAGAAGCTCTGCAAAAAGTTACGGATGGAGATTTGAGCATCAACGCAGCGTCGGTAAATTATAAAATACCATTCGGTACTTTAAACAATAGATATAAGGGAATGCATGGATCAATTCCTGGAGGGCAACCTGTATTTACATATGTTGAGGAAGTTGCAATTTTAAAAGCCGCCGCAACTTGTGCCGATTATAATATATAATGTTGCCACCAAAAATACAATTTCGTATTCTCCATAATAATGGGCTTATTAATTGATTTTTAAAGTAAATTACCCTTGAAAATATATTTAGCTATTATTCGAATGCCAAAAAAATATACTTAGTTGAGAAATATCATCATCATGTGCCTAGCCTTTTTCCCAACTATGTTGGGGTCGGCTTCCAGTCTAACCGGATGCAGCTGAATATCAGTATTTTACATGGAGCCACTGCCTATCTGACCTCCACAACCCAGTAAGTACTGGGTAATACGATACCCCTTGGTAAGACTGGTTGTCAGACTTTTGGGACACTGACTACCTGTAACGACTGTCAAAGATCTACAAATGAAATTTATCTTACATAGACGACATAGAATACCACAATTATTGTTAATCCAGCTTCTAACTACCACAAACTAACCTAACATGTGTATATACATAATGTAATTGATACCCTTTGCTAAAGTCCCAACTTTCGTTGCCAAAAATAATTAGGTACTTACTATGAAAAGTTTTACCATTCCCGTATCTAATATTACATCTCTTTCAATCAAAGCGTATACAGTTTAGATTTTTATTTAGATATAGCTTAATTTAGCAAATGATTAAAATGGTGTGTAATTTTGATATTTTTTAATTTTCAGTTGTGAATTATGGGCAAAGTATTGCTTCTCAAATGAAGCCTGGTCTTCACCAGAATTCCAGGATAGACTCCATAAGCAACATAAGTTGCTATACAGCAAACATTTTAAAAGCACATGCTTTAATGAGAAGAAGTTGTTCAGAACAGCTGTACCTGGTGTTCAATGCCACAAGGTTAGTACAATTATCACTTGAAAAGTGTATTTAAAACACCTATCTTACATTGCACAGAAATACAGACATTATGTTATATGTACATAAATGTACAATTATATTGTAGCAGATTATTTATTATTTATTTATTTAAACTTCATGTTCCGAATACCTGTGTGATAATTATAATGCGTTCTACCAACTTTACACAGACGGATCAAAAAATGCGCAGGGTGCTGGAGCAGCTGTATTCGACCCTCAGTCTGATAATGCATTTAAATTTAAAATTGATGTTAGTGTCTCCATTATGTATTGCGAGCTGATAGCGATTTCAGAAGCACTGTCTTATGCGTTAAGTCTTAATGCGGATCGTATTTTGGTTCTAACTGACTCCAAAAGTGCTCTATTGCAGATGCAATAGAGCACTTTTGGGTTCGAGAGAAACCGAGAGAAAGAGAGAAAGTTCGAGGGTAGCCGAGCCAGATGGCTCGGCTACCCTCGAACTTTCGAGGTTCCCCGATAGCCTTTGTTATTCTCCAAACCATTTTCGAGCTGCATAGGGCTAATAAGACAATAATGCTACAATGGATTCCGTCTCATATTGGCATCATGGGCAATGAAAAGGCGGATCAAGCAGCAAAATTAGCTTCATCAGAAGGGATCACATACACTTGTTTACCAATGCACTCAGATCGCAACCAAATAGTCAAAAGGATCTGCAAAGATTTGTGGCAGGAACATTTTGATGAGAGATCGCGCACTAAAGGCATATGGTATCGGACTATACAAGCAGGACTTTTTCGTAGCCCATCGTTCCAGGACATGGAAGCCCATAGACAATTTATTGTGACGCTGTTGAGGCTCCGATCTGGACACATTCCATCAAATAAATTTGCACATCTAATGGGTAAAACGGAATCACCTAATTGCTTGGAGTGTAATACGATAGATGATATTCACCACGTCTTGCTCGAATGTGTCCGGAATGAGACTCAGCGGCTTCAAGCACTTGGAAGCACGCAGTACAACATGGGGATATGTAGCAGCTTCTTGGCTTACCCTTTTTCGGAGGAGGCCGAGAAGCTGTGTGCACTATACACGGCCCGCATGCGGAGCGTAGATAACACCCAACAATAGTTTTGCTTCTTGTAAATTAGTTTTGTTACTTAATTTTGTTTTATGTATATTGTAATTAGAATTACGGGGCGACATCGTCATTGTTGACCGAGTCCCCTTAAATAAAGATTTAAAAAAAATAAAAAATTCTAGTTGTGAATTATGGTCAAAGTATTGCTTCTCAAATGAAGCCTGGTTTTCACCAGAATTCCAGGATAGACTCCATAAGCAACATAAGATGCTATGCAGCAAACATTTTAAAAGCACATGCTTAAATGAGAAGAAGTTGTTCAGAACAGCTGTACCTGGTGTTCAATGCCACAAGGTTAGTACAATTATCATTTGAAAAGTGTATTTAAAACACCTATCTTACATTGCACAGAAATACAGACATTATGTTATATGTACATAAATGTACAATTATATTGTAGCAGATTGATGGTGTTGTTAACATGATGTTTAAGGAAATATTATAAACTAGCTTCCGCCCGCGACTTCGTCCGCGTGGCATAGTTACTTTGGGCTAACGCTAACTTTAACCCTCATGATGATCGAAAAAATGTATCTTTCTCTCCCCTTTTCTTCCCTCTTCCTCTCACATTTGTCACTTAAAAAAAAAATTGCCTATGTCCGTCTCCAGGGTACGAACTATCTCTGTACCATAATTCATCAAAATCGGTTCGGTCATTTAGGCGTGAAGCCGTAACAAACAAACAAACTCACTGTCGCTTTTTTAATATTAGTAAGGATTAATGAAAATAATTGAAAGGCATTCAGTTATAGATATAATTTAAGTACTTACGTACTAAATTATATCTATTTATGCCTAAGTATAATTATTATTATCTATAAAAATTTATTAATTACCAAATTATGTAGGTACTATAACTAAATAATTCTAATAGAACTATACCCAGAAATATGTAGGTAAGTACAACTTGAAACAAAAAAAGAAATGAGAATAAAGCTAAAACGCCTGTCCAATACTACCTACCTATACCTACTTCACTTAAAAATAAAAACCTATAACTACTATAATTAATAATACCTATAACTATAATTAATAAAAGTACCTACGCTTTTAACAACATAATATAAAAGAACTGATCATAAATTAGCCAAAACTCGGTATCTAAAAACCTATGCGTACCCACTTACTACTACTTCACCTAAAAAGAAATAAAATGTAAACTATTAATAATTTGTAATTTGAACGAATATTAAAAAAAAAACTAATACCTATTTTATAAAATAACAACAAAAGAAATCTAAAAATAAACTATTTAAAGACTAAAAGTCCCGCTGATAAGCATTGTCTGTCAATAAGGTCGAAAACTCTGAACGTCTATTCGCATCAATAGCCAAATATTACGGTAGCCGCGTCGAGCGCACACAAAAATAATCCTTATGGCATGATTCAGTATTCACGCGCGATGGCTTATTAGCGTATTTCATGTATAACTTTGGTGTTTCTTTACCGATTTATATGATTTTTTTTTTATTGAATAGGTAATAATGTTAATTGTTTTTAATAAGAGATGAGTGAGAGTGTTATTGTACAGGTTACACTATTAGGGTGTTAGGTATGTTAAATTAAACAACAGTCTGTCTCCAATGAGCACGTCTTACTAGCACGGCGGACCAGAAGCGAGTGAGCGCTAAGTACATTAATATGACTGAGCGCGCTCCCACCACCGCTCGCCCTACCACTAAGCGTGTCGGTATTTATTATACGCTACATCTACCTTTTACAAAATTTTAAAAATAGCATAATTTCGTATAAATATAATAACATACAAATCAGTTTATTTCAAGAATAATCATCAAATAATTTTAATAATATTCCGTTAAACAACCACTTATTCATTTTCGTCACACACGTTGTTACTGGCGGTATCGCTATTTCCTGAAAGCTTATTATCCTTATTTGGTCAAACTTCCCACTTATTTCTGCGCAACCGCTGTCCACTATTTATTCACCAATGTGTGTGTCGTATCCTTGAATGTGGTGGATAACTTGTTTTCTTTATTGTATTCTCAACATATACTTTTTTCCCAATATCTTTCCTAGATTCTGTTGCTTTCCTCTTTCTATCTGCATTTTCTTTTCTTTGCAGAATCTATGTTTTTAGTCAAAATCAAAATATTTTTATGTCACATTGGCCTACATGGGCACTTATAAATAACATTCGAGAAAAGGTGCACGGTTCGGGTTGGTCGTTTCCTATGGAGAAGAACCGGCAAGAAACTCCATAGTCACTCTTTTAAAATCATTTTGTTTTACAATGTGGTTGTTACAGCGTTATTACTTAGATATGAGAGGACAGCGTAGGCCAGGCAATAAGTCATTGCTTGCTTTAAAAAACGCAAAATAAAATAATAAGTTAACAAGCGTCTAAGAATCTACAAGGCCAACAATGTCCACTCATTCACAATAAACTGCTTATAAAGAATCAAACAGTTCTGCCTCTTAACTTCGACATTTGGAAATTTTTGTTTGGAACAACTGGATACCAAATTCTTTACAAAAACTTTCAAATTGAACTAACAAACTGCCGACCATGATCAGCGGTAACGCTTACGGGTGCACCTAACCGAGAAAATACCTCTTTAAGCTCGGAGTGTGCAGAATCTATGTTAAAGGTTTTCATTTGTATAAATCTACTACTAGCCTAATATATGTACTTTATTTTACTAACAATATTTGTACTTGAATAATAAATGTGAGTAACAGCATTATTTTAGGACGCTACTGTAAACTATATTTAATGTCTTTCCATTTGGTGCTGATAAATATAGATTTCGGGCACTGGACACTCGCGACCATGCTACATACAGCTGCCACACACATACTAGTGTTTACCCTTGCGCCTTATTTATTGTAATAGCAAAGCTAAACATTCCCTTTTCTTTCCCCCTCTTTTTTTACTGAGCTTTTCACATATCTTGTCAATATGACTAATCCAGGAACATTTATGATCTAGATCTGTCCCAAGAAAAGTCATACTATCTGATTGTTGTATACTTTTATCTTTATAATTGACGTTCAAATTTATTTTATTCCAATAATTGTTGTTACAAAATTGGACATATTAGGTTTTTCTATGTTGGGTTTAACCTCTCAAGGACCCCCATTATTTACGTCAACTATCCGTCAAGCACCGCCGGGCGGATTCTTATCGTATGTGTAATCTGATTTTAAGACTTGTCTTTACTATAAATACAGTTTTCAATCGATCGAGGTTTGGTGGCACGAATTTGTGCCAGCGGGGCTCAACGGTAATACTTGTTTACTGGCACGTTTTTGTACCGCTGGGGCTCTAGAGGTTAAAGTTTCTTTTTTTCATCTTAGTTATTACTTTGCTCACATTACTATTGATTTCCTCATATACAGTTTACTTCATTTTTAGGAATGGTTACGGACATATCGTCTGCAAAGACTACGCACGGATCATCAGTTACTTTTGTCAGGTCATTGATATATATAAAAAAGGGTGGGCCTAAAATATTGCCCTGTGGAACGCCTTTGCAATTGTGACCTAATTTGAATTTGGATGTCAGTTCACCTTTTTGGTTTGGCTTATCCAAAGTAATCTCTACAATGTTCACCATCACTGTCCACTTTGGAACGTAGTCTCATTTTCATGGCTACAATGCCCGGGTGGCTTTGGCCACAAGAATGCGCCAAGGGATAGCCATGCGTCCAATTTAATGGATAGCCAATGCGTCCAATTTAATAGATAGCCAACGAGTCCAATTTAATGGATAGCCAACGCGTCCAATTTAATGGATAGCCAATTCGTCCAATTTAATGGATAGCCAATTCGTCCAATTTAATGGATATACAATTCGCCCAACTATTGTTCTATATTTCATTCCTGACTAACTTTAGCTCTGAATCTCCCTCACAGGCTTGCCTTTATTCACGCAAAGTAATTGCTACAGGATGATATTGATCAACTACCAAATATAAATAATTATCATCATCAAAAGCTTGTGTTTTTGTATCGTGCCAATAAGAGATGATATCCGTATCTTTGCCTAGTTTTAGTCTTAAAAGTTCGCGCAAGGATTCGGTCTATGTAGCTGAATAAGGGATCCATTTTCCTACATAATTTACTAGCCCTAAGAAGCTTTGTACCTCCCAATTACTGTTGGCACTCGCAACGATTCTATCAGTATCGGGTCATTTAGTTCCCTTCAAAATGGTTGAACGGGGCTGCCGTCATGTTCATGAACGGGCGCTGCAGTCGACTATTAGCCGCCACGGTTTTGTTTAAATTAATTCGTTCATTCATCTATTAAACTCTTGTTTTTGCTTTTACTCTGGCGCTCTTAATGTGCTCGTTTTTTGTACATCGTTCTCACATGTATGCATAATCTCAACATGAATGATATATCCATGATTTTGTAAAAAATATTATGATTTAAAAGAGCGTTCACGGAGCCCTCTGCCCATTCTTCTCCACAGAGATCTGCGCTTTGGAATGGCAACTACAGTATTTAATTTTTTCACAAGCTACTGTCTCGTGATTGGGACTGTAGCACAATCCTTTTTATTTTTATGACATTCAATATGCCTGTAAAGGTCTAATCGTAATAAATGCTTTGAGTTTGACCTCTGCCTAACCCTCCAGAGACTACACGCGTGATTTTATGTCAACTAAAACAGTTTATTGACTAGACAATCAGCCATCTTACTTTACTTTGATAAAAACATAGCCTTCGCTTAGCAATTACCGACGCCATGTTTTCAAAGGAAAATACAATAAACAAAGTACATTTTTAAATTCCCACGACTTTCACATGCCTAGCGCGTTATTTAAAACGTTAATTCAGTCATTAATTTTCCTTTTTTCTAATGCATGAAAGTTTTAAAATGAATAACGTTAAATTTGTGTATAATTCAGTTTGAATAATCCAGAGCTTTTATTTTAAAGGGTTTTTTATTAAGCGCGTTTTGATTCGTTTAGCAGAACATTGTTATCTTTTAAAACCCGTAAGACATTTTTCCCTAATGATAGCTCGATTGGCTCTCATATCATAATATGTACACAGATGCGAACATCGCAATCCGGCTTTTTTTTTTTTTTTTTTTTTTGAGTAAAACTTTCTGCAGGGTTGAACCACCCATATGTAAGAGCACTAGTGGCGGTAGGTGTATTTCGACGGTTCCTACGTACATTTTTTTTTTTTTTTTTTTTTTTTTTTTTTTTTTTTTTTTTTTTTGGAAAAACTTATAGATGACCATTTATACCACACTTATTCGTTGTATTTATAATACTTGTTATACGTCTTATACAATTTCTAAAACAAGGTAAATAAGTTAAATAAAAATCGTATGTATTAATTACTAATTAACTAATAAGTAATTATTTTGTCACAAGTCTGCTACCATAAATAAAATAACATAGCGAGGAAAACTGTTCCACCGTAATACATAGTACGGGGAACAGAGTGAATCAGTTCTGTGTTAACAACCATCTATAATGAGTACCGACAAAAAGTGTCTACTACCTCTACTGCTTATTTGTAAGTAAGTTGAATTGTGCAAGGTTGTTATTTTGCTTTATTGAATAAAAACAAGTTTTTTTCAGCATGTAGGCATAGATAATTTATAATCTAAAGCCGATGATACAATAACAAAATGCCATTTTCGACATGTCCTAATGCACGCAGGGACCGTCGACTTTGTTTTTTTTTTTTTTTTTTTTTTTAACGAGATTTTATTTTCTCGACGGAATTACTTCCATTATAGGTACCGTTCCGATTTTCATCGAACTTCCCTTGATCTTATTTCACAAGATCATTTAGGTACTGTTTGGTTACCCAAACTACCTCTTGAAGGAATTATTTCCTTTATAGGTACCGTTCCGATTTTCATCGAACTTCCCTTGATCTTATTTTACAAGACCATTTAGGTACTGTTTGGTTACCCAAACTACCTCTCTAAGGAATTACTTCCTTTATAGGTACCGTTCCGATTTTCATCGAACTTACCTTGATCCTATTTTACAAGACCATTTAGGTACTGTTTGGTTATCCAAACTACCTCTCTAAGGAATTACTTCCTTTATAGGTACCGTTCCGATTTTCATCGAACTTCCCTTGATCTTATTTTACAAGACCATTTAGGTACTGTTTGGTTACCCAAACTACCTCTAATAACCACGTTTTTGTTGACAGAACAGAAGTAAAATAACATAATAAACTACAGTGAGTTATTTAATATCAATTACACTCACACTTATCAAGTTATTGTAACTATATTATTATATTGTTGTGTATGTAAAAATTATATAAAAGAAAAACATATTTAGGGTTATACTGTATACAGGTAAGTAAGCCATAAGTTCTCATAAAGTTTGTCTAATGAATAAGATTTTATAATATAATACCCGGTGACCTGTAATACAGGTGTTTCACTACCCACCACAGGCACCAGTGATTCACAAATATGTATAAACTTGTTTATGCCAATAAATAATTTATTATTATTCATAATATTTATGAAATCGTGTATTGTAACAATAGCTACTTCGAAAACACTGACATTCAAATTATTAATTAACACCTTTGATAGTTTTGTTCTGTCAACGACTTCCATTTGTGGTATATTTTGATGTACAGGTACTTCGATTAGTCAATAACGACTATTTAGGTACCAACCAAGTAACCAAATCAGATTTATCTTGAAATATTCCTTTTGTGATCTCAAAGCACACAAATTACGTAAATTAATTAGAATGCTGGTTTCTAAAATAATAGCATACGTAAGCTAAATAAGCCAATCGTTTTAATTATTGTGTCATAACCAAAATTATATTTAAATTCGTTATTTTATTTCAATAATTACGTAACAATTTAATAATTACGTAACAATTTAATAATTACGTACCCAGATTTAATAAAAGTAAGTAATTAATTCATTTTAAAACCCAGTTTATGGGCTACATGGAACATCTCAATGAATAAAACTGATTAGTCACTGATTTACCTCTTTATTCACAATATGTTTTGAATTTTGGTACATACCTTACACTTATGTAATCCTGGCAGGGTCGCCACTTGTACAGGTTACACTATTAGGGTGTTAGGTATGTTAAATTAAACAACAGTCTGTCTCCAATGAGCACGTCTTACTAGCACGGCGGACCAGAAGCGAGTGAGCGCTAAGTACATTAATATGACTGAGCGCGCTCCCACCACCGCTCGCCCTACCACTAAGCGTGTCGGTATTTATTATACGCTACAGTTATAAACGTAAGAGTAGACAAATATAATAAGAAAGCTCCGAACTGCTTGGCTATCGGGAGTTACACGTGTTATTGTGAGTCAACCATTAAAGATAGACATATGCTGTTGTAGGATAATTTTTAAATAATTTTAAGGAGAACATTTCCGTCATACATGATTTCTGTGTACCTTTAACCATTAAGGCTACACACGCGACGGAAGCTTAAAAAATGGAGTAACTTCTCCCGTTTTCCCAACATTTCCCTTTACTGCTCTGCTCCTATTGATCGTAGCGTGATGAAAAGTATACTATAACCTGCCCAGGAGTATGAAGAATAATTGTACCAAGTTTCGTTAAAATCCGTCGAATAGTTTTTGTTTCTATAACGAACATACAGACATACAGACAGACAGACAGACAGACAAAAATTTTACTGATTGCATTTTTGGCATCAGTATCGATCACTAATCACCCCCTGATAGTTATTTTGGAAATATATTTCATGTACAGAATTGACCTCTCTACAGATTTATTATAAGTATAGAAAATAGGTGTATCTATATCTACTGCCCTTGTTTTTACCTAGGGTAAGTCCGGGGGAGATAGCCGTACGGGAGTGATGACCAATCGATAAAAATACGACTGTTTACTAACAGATGGCGTTCATTTCAATGTGGTTCGGTTTGCCTCGCGGCCAGCAACAAGACTGTGCGTAATTTGTTTGAAAAAAAAAAACAAAAAGTAAGTAAAATCTACTTTTTTTCTTAATACAATGTCTGAAGTAAGTTAAGGGGTTGACATATAATGTGGTCCCAAAAAGGTTTTAGACAATTTTCCTTCTTTTGTTATTTTATTGTGAAATAATTAACTTTTCTCGTATTCTAACCTAAAAACGTGCAACGGTAGATGACGCAATCTTTTTTAAATTGATATGGCAATCTCACCCGTACAATCGGGAACAGAGGTAAAGGTTTATTTTGAGATGCTCGAAAAAACCCTCTGTGAAAATGATTTGCTCGACAAACCTGGGAGCCTGTTTAATATGGATGAGACTGGATTGCAACTGAACAACCTTCCAGGACATGTTTTAGCTGAAAAAGGATCTAAAGCTGTAGCTATGTCGACGTCGACAGAGAAGGGAGAAACGATAACAGTCATTGCTTGTTGCAAAGCTGAGGGAAATTTTTTGCCACCAGCTTTTATTATGAAAGGTCAAAGAAAAAAGCCGGAGTTTGAAGATGGATTACCTCCAGGCTCGCGGGTTTTATGTCGCAGAAATCGGCCTACATAACCTCGGAAATATTTCTGGAAGGGATGGAATTTCATTTTTTGCTTCGAAAACCAGCTGGCACAGTGTTTCTTTTGCTCGACGGTCACTCTACACACTGCAATTCGTGCAGCCCCTAGATGTTGCTGTTTTTAAGTCTCTCAAGACTTACTTCTACGAATCCTGCAGGCTATGGATGAAGCAAAATCCGGGACGCCGAATGACAAGATATCAATTTGGTGCCTTGTTAAATCAAGGTTGGGGTAAATCTGCTACCAGTGCTAATGCCACATCAGGGTTTAGAGCCACAGGAGTTTTCCCACTGAACCCAGGAGCCGTACCAGAGTACGCGTTTAGTGACAACATAGAGGTATCTGTTGAAAGGCACCAAAATCAACAAATAGAGACCGGAACCACTCAATCAACAACAGTTTCGGAAATTTTAGATCCAGAGCCAAGTACTTCCGGTACTCAAGAGCCATCAGTTGACAAACCTACGCCAACAAGAATACTGAACCAAATATCGCCACTGCCTAGAAAACTTTATGAAGTTCGAAAACGTGCAAAATAAGTAAGCATTCTCTTAACGTCTGAAGATCATTTCAAAAAACGAAAAAGAAAAGGCAGACAAGGAAAATAAACCAAAAAGACCAATAATAAAACAACAAGAAAAAAAGACTGAAAATTCCAAAGAAAAGACTGTTACGAAACGTAAAGCCATTCGCAGGATCTCAGACAGTAGTTGCGAAGAAATTCCAATGGTTTTCTGCGATTCTTCAGAACTCCCGGATACTCGGGGAGAGATGGCCAATCGTGATTTTTTTTAAATTCGTAATAAGTTTATTTTTGTTGATTATGAGACTGATTATGATAAGATTATATTAAGAAATATTACCAAAGTTTTGTTTACAACCAAAATAGTTGTTTAAATCACCTTAATTTCCCGACAATACTTCATCAAAGTCAGTAGGGCCATCTCCCCCGGACTTACCCTATACCCAGTATGGGTACACCTCTGACTAACCTTTCAGGGAAACAAGGTCACCGTCATCTAAAAAAATGATAGCTACAATTCATGTAGACATAGTTAATATATCACACAAGAGCTAGTATAATGAAATCAAATCAAATTCTTTATTTCAGACCAAAGATCCATATGTGTTAGTATCACCTTAGCCTAAATGTAGGGAACAGCTGATTATTTTTTTCTCGATTTTAGATTTGGTCCCATAGTAAAAGTTGTTCATAATGATGAGTACAATGACCTCTTAAGAGGTTGTTGGTGTTTTTCCATAACCCTGTATATTTTTTTTTGACTTATTCATAATTATATCATCAAGCTTAATTTAATAATACCAATTTTCTTACAGGTAAAGATTTAAATCAACTTTTCATTTCCAGGATACAACAATTTCTAATGTGCCAGATCAACCTGCCGTATTTGAACCTGTTGCTGGTCCATCCAGAATTTACCCTTTAAGAGAACCAAATGCAAACATTATCACTCCGACCAATTCAGGAATGTTTGTGTGCAAGTCTTCAAAACAAGAAGGTGACCAGAAAAGCAAAATGTTGATAAGGAAACTGAAAAGTAGTATGAACAAGGTGTATAGATTACAAAAAACTGTAAAACATTTAAAAAATGAATCCTTTTTAAATGTTATTTGTAACAATGACACAGTCAAAGAAATCCTCAATACAAAAATGAGTTCGACATTTGCACTATTACTGCAAGGAGAACTGCAGAATTATAAGAGGAAGAACCCTGGTCGCAGGTGGAACATGGAGGCTAAAATAATAGCATTGAGGCTCTACAAGAGGTCACCAACAAGCTACAAAATGCTGAGGAGAATGATTTGTTTACCAGCACCCAGCACATTAAAATGCCTCTTAAGTAAATTTAAGATGAATGTGGGGACACACAAAATAATACTTTCAATGTTGAAAAAAAGAACAAAACAATTTGGCCCCTCTGAACGTGAGTACATATTGTTGTGGGATGAAATGTCCTTAAGAAAAAATTTATGGTACAATCCTAAGGCAGACATTATAGAAGGTTTTCAAGACCATGCTACACAAGGTAGATCTTCACAGGCAGCTTCATATGCTCTTGTATTTATGGTAGTTGGAGTTAGAAAGCATTTTAAGCAGCCAGTGGCTTATTATTTATCAAACGGTTTTGTCACAGCTGACAGACTATCTGCTTTGATTAAGGAGGTATGCATTTCTTCTTCATTTTCAATGATGATCATGCTTATTTAACTCTTTGCTGAACTATAATGTAAGTTTATTTGTCGCTAACCTCCCTTATAATACTTTCAGGTTTTAAATTGTTGCTTTGATGCTGGAATAAATATATGCGCTTCAGTTTGTGACTTGGATGGAGTCAACAAAAGAGCTCTATGTCTATTAGGAGCTTCTGTAGAGAATCCCTACATAGCAGTGAGCAATCACAAAATTGTCACACTATTTGACACACCACACCTGCTGAAGTGCTTCAGAAATCTCTTCATGAAATATGATGTAAGGTTTAGGACCAATATAACATCAGACAACAAACAAGGAATTGGTAAGTCATTTGTTATTTAGTTTTAGAAAAATAATTGTTTAATAATAAATATATACATTTAAAGCATAATATTTTTTTTACAAGAATATAAATGTATACATAGTAATTATAATAATTTTAATAATTACTTTACAGGAATCGCTAAATGGAGCCATAACAGGCAATTTTATGAATTGGACAATAATAATCCCAATTTTGTATTTGCACCATGCTTGAGTAAAGAACACCTTGAGCCTAATTCAAAGCAAAAAATGATGGTAAAACTTGCGGCACAAGTTTTAAGCCACTCAGTTGCAGCAGGAATATATACCAAAATAGCTGGAGGTAAAAAACCTGATTTATTTCTCAGATCATAGTTATGCATGATACTTATATTTGTCTCTTTATAAAGGAAAAAACCAACAAATAATTATGTTGTACTTTTAACATTATTAGATACTTAATCCTGTATTGAGCAAGTAACTAGCCCTTAAACTTCACAACTACCAGATGACTTGCAAGCGTTATACAGGATGGGTTCGAAAAGTTACAAGTATAAGTCCAAACGATTCTTTAACACGGCATATTGTAACTCGCAGCTAACATAGATAAACGATTATGTATGTGTATATTACGTAACATACGAACGGCTCACCAGCACACAGATAAACCCGAAGAGGTTTGCGTGTATGGCAATGTTTTTTTTAATTATTAAATTAAGTGTTTCTGTAAAATGAAATAAATAATAATAATAGTTTATAAAAAATAAAGTATAAAATAAATGTATATTACGTATACATATGCTGCCAATAAAGCCGCAGGTATTAAGCTAGTTAGTAATATGCCTACTCATATTGATTTGATTTGTTTATTGTGAATTTTCAGGACACATGCCGACTCTTCAGTCGGCATGTAGGCCTTAGCAACGGCTAATTTAATTTCAAATATGGATGAACTGTTTGATGGTGTAAACGCGTCGACACCAGATTTAAGAAGAGGAAAAATATTTTCCACCAACATAAAACATTCCACAGAACATCTCCAAATGTTCAATAAAATAAAATGTTTTTTTAAAACACTTGAATTTTTGGGATGAAGGGGTAATCCCCCATCAAAAGATGGATGGATTTGGACCCTCAATGGGATAGAAATGATTTGGAGAATCCTAAGTGCCAAACATAAAACAATTAAAAGCCTATCCACAAGAAGATTCAAGCAGGACCCTCTTGATTATTTATTTGGGTGTATACGATTCAACTGTGGATCTAATAGCAACCCGACAGTTGCACAATTCGTTGCTGTATTAAAAACTGCCGTGATAAGCAATATGGCACATACTAGCTCAGGCAATTGTGAGCTGGATAGCAACAGTGCCATAATAACAAATTTTAAAACATTATTAACACCAGCCACAGACATGCACACTGAAACGGAGCAATCTGATCATATTATATTAAACCAAATAGAAAAAGAAATAGAAGAAAATATTATTTCCTCCCTGGAACAAAATTTGGAGGAAGGAAGTAGCGAACTACAAGCATGTGCGTATGTCTGTGGCTTCATTGTTAAAAAATATAAAAATAATTGTAATCAATGTAAAAATATTTTAGTCTCCGAAACGCCAGAGGAAGTGCATAATTTTATAGAGTTTAAAAATTATGAATCTATAAAAAAATCTCTTACATACGCCTCAAAGAATTTAATAGATTGTGTAAAAAAAAAGTGCAAGCTTAATGAATATATATTTAGAAAAAGAGGCGTATAAAGAGAAAATCAAAATTAAAATAACACAATTGCTAAAGGACTCTATAAATTATGACTTCCTCGAAAATTGCATGGAGCACAAAGAATTAAATATAAGTTATATAATAAACAGTGTCTTCCATATTACTATTAAGAGATATTGTATATTAAAAAACAAAAATTATTCTGAAGAGGCATGTAAATCTGCACTAAAAAGAAAAATGAACATAATTATGCATAAATAAATTTTCAGTCGTAAACCACTGAAAATTTATTTATGCATAATATACATTATATATATTTATTATTTACGAACGAATCAGTCAGGACAAGTAATCATAATATGTATAGATTATGGTGTGCATTACCCTGTCAATAAGTTTTGCTTTATAGACATGAGACGTGCATAAGACTATAACAAATGATTAGTGTATCATAGGGAGCAATTTGTTTACTAATAGCAAAATTTGTTTGAATTGAAGTTTTAAAGTTATTTGAGAAAAACTGCATTTGCTGGAGTAATGTTTGAAACGTTACCCTGGCAAAACCGTATTTCAAAAATTTGTTTCAGCCCGGAACCAAATACATAAATATATAGCTTTTGTTGCGTAGTAAATGTTTGTAAAGAGCAAAATTAACTCTTCCTTATCATTTCTTTATTTAAAAAGAAATAACACCTACATTTATTAAACAATATGATAGAATAATTTAAACCATGTCTGTAAACTTGTGTTTGTTTTTTGCTTGCTTAGATTTTGATGTTCAAAATGTTTGCAATAGGCCCGGCCCATCCATACTTGTTATTTTTGGACGAAGATGTCTGCAATACCTAAATTGAGTAAATTTATGTATTTTAAAATTCATTACATAGGTACACATACTTGTGATTTATGAACACCTTTTGTACCATATTTCTGGAAATTAATTTAAAACTCATTAATCTATTTCGAACTATGAATCATGTAAAATCAGTCATAATATAATATTGAATCTGTTAAGTAAATTATAATTATTAACATGCTAAATAAAAAAGAGTCATGTACTAATCTTTGTTTTATTAGACTCCTCTATATACATAAATTTTATGCACAAGTACACTATGTTTCTCGATAGTGATTCTGTTTAGATGTCGATTATTGCTGAGCAAAAATTTATAATCTTGTAGGTAACTATCGAGAAACGCATTGTACTTGTGCATAAAATTGCATTAAAATAACAAAATAATAATTTTAATTAAAAACTACCTATAAAATCTACTGTAGCTTGAAATTCCCGCCCTAGCTTTTACTCTCTAGTTTTCGTGGGCGGAATATAGATGGCGCCGGTCGGTAAGGAAAAATTTCCTCCTAAAATTTGTACGGAGTTGTTATTCTACCCTTTAGGGTATATATGTTGTGCTGCGCGCCGACCTCCCCAGCGGCGTCAGCGTAGTTTGCTACGCTGACGACACGCTCGTTCTGGCTCAGGGGGGGTCGCACCAGGCGGCGGCCGACATCATGACACGCGGGGTTGCGATAGTCGCAGAGAGGATCCGGCTGCTGGGTCTCGAGGTGGCCTTGCACAAATCCGAGGCCATGGTCTTTCATGGCCGCGGAAACACGCCACCGTCGGGATCCCAGTTGACGGTAGGAGGGGTTCGCATCGGCGTCGGGTCGACGATGAAGTACCTGGGAATCGTCCTCGACAGCCGGTGGAACTTCGTCGAACACTTTCGACGTTTGGCTCCCAAACTCGAGCGGACGGGGGCTGCTTTCAAGCGGCTCCTGCCCAATCTGAGGGGGCCAAACGCCTCCTGCCGTAGGCTCTATGCCGGAGTCGTGCGGTCCATGGCCCTTTACGGGGCCCCGGTATGGGCGCGTTCCTTAGGGCGGCGCGCCGCCCACTACCTGAACGCGCCCCAAAAGGTGGTGGCCATACGGCTTGTCCGGGGCTACCGCACGATCTCCGGCGAGGCAGCGAGCCTCCTTGCCGGACTGCCACCGTGGGATCTGGAGGCGAAAGTCCTCGCGCGCCTGTTTGAGTGGCGCGCGGAGGCACTACACCGGGGGGAAAACCCGCTGCCACGGCAAGTTGCCGCTCGGCGGGCAGACCTCCGGTGCGATCTCATGGTGGCATGGAGAGAGCGACTGTCGCAACCCCGTGCAGGGCACGCCACAATAGCGGCGGTAAGTCCCCTCTTTGAGGAGTGGCTGGAGAGGCGTCATGGCGTCCTCACCTACCGCCTGACGCAGGTCCTCACCGGACACGGAAGTTTCGGGAGGTTCCTGCACATCATCAGGCGGGAGGAAACGCCCGGGTGTCACCATTGTGACGATTGCCCGGAGGACACGGTGGAGCACACAGTGGCGATCTGCCCAGCTTGGGCGGAGCACCGCCGTGCCCTCGTGGAGGCGATCGGCGGCGGCGATCTCTCGCGTCCGGCCCTGGTTCAGGCCATGGTCCGGAGCGAGAGGGAATGGGAAGCGGTCACCACCTTCTGCGAAGCAGTAATGCTAGCGAAGGAGGTGGCCGGGCGTTTGAGGGAGAGAACATCTGCCCAACCCAGCCGTCGCGGGAGACGCCCAGGGCGCCGGGCGCCGCGAGACGACTTCCGGCCACCGTAGATGCGGGCCTGTGGATGGTGAGCAATGGGTAGCTCACCGTCCGTCCGTCTATTGACGACAGGCCGTGTCGACGGCGCGTTCGTGTTTCACGCGCGCCTCAAAGAGAGTCAGCAAAGCAGAGGGGCTTGCCAGAGCCTCCGCCTGCTGGGGTTGCGGGTTGTTCGAAAGAGATACCGCGGCCCCGGAACGTAAAGGGCAATAGAAGGAACATGGGTGGGTTTTAGACAGTACAAGTCTGACATGCCCCCCCGCTAAACCCAGAGCGGGGGAAGTCATTGGATGATTTCCCACCCGAAAAAAAAAAAAAAAAAAAAAAAAAGGTATATATGTTCTGTGGTTTTGACTTACGAATGTTTGCAAAATCATATTTAGAACAGCATGGAAGATATGAGGCTAAATTCACAAATAACATTCCTGGCATTGATTGGGCGATGAGTGGGCTACACTTTTCTTTACGTCGAGTTGGAAGTTCACAGAATTTTAAGAAGCACCCCGACTCGCACAGGTTAGGTTAGAAGGAGGTGGGGTCGTAGTGAGCGAGCGAAGCGAGCGAACAGACCCCGCCACCTCCTTCGTGGTTATTTTTTTTAAACCACCCAGAAGTAGGAGCTCCGCGAAAAGCTATCTTTTAATTTAAATCATTATTTTATTTGTTTCAGATCTATGTGGAACTGGAGGAAGATTTTCTCTAAGCTGGGAACCTACAATCAGTGTGTCCAGTTTGCAGAGGAGAGAGGACTCATCCCAAAAGTAAAACTATGCTCTTATCATCGGTCACCGATGTCACTATCAACTGAATCTGGACAACTTGGCAGATTTAGATGCCGAAAAAGCAGCTGCCGGACAAAACAAGTCTCCCGTGCTACTGGGACATGGTTTGAAAACGCACGATTGTCCCTCACATTCATATTTCAAATTATGTATGCTTTTAGTGAGGGACTGACATATCACCAGACACGTAAAGAGCTATCCAGCGATGATTGTCCGGTAGTTTCCACTAGAACTGTGGCGGACTGGTTCAGTTATTGCCGGGAGACTATAATTATATATGAGCTGGAAAACCAAAGGAACCAAGGGAAGATAGGTGGCCCTAATAAGGTGGTACAGATAGATGAATCCAAATTTGGAAGAAGGAAATACAATCGTGGTCGACACATTGAGGGCCATTGGGTAATTGGTATGATTGAAGACGGCAGCGACGATTTGCGGCTGGAGGTGTGTCCCGACAATGATAGGTCTGCAGAAATGTTGGTGCCACTGATTAAAAAACATGTACAGGAGGGCTCCATCATCCACACAGATAGCCTATTTGAGCCTTTCCCAGCATGGCTATGTTCATAAAAGGGTCAACCATAGTGACCCAACTAATAAGTTTGTGGCACCAGACGGGACACACACTCAACGTATAGAGAGCCAGTGGAGAGGATTGAAGCAAAAATTCAGACAACAACAACACAAACAAGATTTCACACAATGGTTGTGCGAGTATGTATGGAGACGGAGAAACATGATTGAACACTTGGATCCATATGAGGAATTAATAAATGCTATTAAACATGTGTATAAATATGATCAATAAATGATTAATAATATTCCTTGTGTTTAATTCTAACTATCCTAAAAACACCCGAACCCAATCTCAACATTTTCACCCCAGATATCTCCGTAACCATGGGGTTTCGCAGAATGAGGATGGTACTGGGGTAGGCCTCTAGCACCTTCGCCCTCCCCGCCCCATAAATATATTGAAATTAGAGTACAAATTCATAGAAATTTGAAAGTAACATAACCTCAAAACTTTAACCATGGATATCTCCATAACCATGGGGTTCCGCGGGATGAGGATGGTACAGGGGGTAGGCCCCTAGCACCCTCGCCCTCCCCGCCCCATAAATCTATTGAAATTAGAGTACAAATTGATAGATATTAGTGTTTGAAAGTAACATAACCTCAAAAACTTTAACCATGGATATCTCCATAACCATGGGGCTCCGCGGGTTGGGGGTGGGACAGGGGGGTAGCCCCCTTCCCTCGTTGATTCGTGATGACTTGATGTTTTTCATTATTTCAGATTCTGACAATACAGGAAGTGACAATATTCCAAAGAGGTGTGATTCACCATCTATTTTAGATGCAGATCACTGTCAACAAGGTTAGTAAATAACTAAAAAAAATATGGGGGTTATAACTATATCTACTACTAGCTGTTCCATGCGGTTTCACCTGCATTTTTCGTTACTGCTCCACTCTCGTGGGTCGTAGCGTGATGGTTTATAGCCTATAGCATTCCTCGATAAATGGGCTATGTATCTAACACTGAAAGAATTTTTCAAAGCGGACTAGTAGTTCCGGAGATTACCCCCTACATACAAACTTACAAATTTTACCTCTTTATAATATTAGTATAGAAAACAGTAGATTGTAATGAGCTTGATTTAAATCATATTATAATTTTATATTGATTCCAGATAATGAAAAAGCAGAGCACAGTCAGGATATACAAGAAAAATATGATCATTCAATTATTGTTGATTATGGTTCACCAGTTTGTAAGTACCTACTTAACTACTACTTATTAGTAGCATATTGCTGATATTTCACACTAAACGTTATATACATATTAACTACTTTAAGGCCAACAGGTATTAAAAAATGCTACATGGAGCCATGTTTGCACATTAGGTACTAAATTTGTTTGTAATAGACCTGTCCTTTTATTAACTATAATATATATTATATTTTTTCCATAACTAGGTTTCAGAGGCGGTTTAGACTCCCGGGTATAGTTGGATGCATAGACTGTACCCATGTGGCAATTGTCAAGCCATCAGAAGATGAACACTTATTTTTTAATTGGAAAGGTTATCATTAATTGATTGTACAAATGGTAAGTTTACATTTGTTTGTGGCTTGTAATAATATTAATGCTTAAAATAGTACTTAGAGAAATATATCTATATGATTTTTATATTTTTCCTTTGTTTACAGGTGCGACAGTAATTTAAAAATTATAAACGTAAATTCTAAGTTCGGAGGAGCCACTCATGACTCATTAATATGGGCATCTAGCAGAAAGGAAACATTTATGCGAGAGTTGCACCAAAATGGAGAACAAGTGTGGTTGTTAGGTAGGTTAATAAATAATACAGTATATTTTTAAAGAATAACTTTGTTATTTATATTTAGGTACTGTAACCGCGTACCCTTCTAACAGTTTTGATGACTACAATTTTCACAAATTTAATTTAAAACAAAAATATGTCAATTAACTTTTAAATTATTATAAGGCAGATATTTTTGTTTGTGTTAATGAAAACATTTTATTCACAAATAAAAATATGAAAAAGAATAATTTGTGGTTGTGTGGCAAATAATGATTAAGTACATAGTGCTAATATTTATTAATGTATTTTTTTAGGTGATTCTGGATATCCACAGCGACCATGGCTGATGACTCCTATTCTAAATGCAGTTCCTGGCTCTGTTGAAGATACATATACACAGCGACATGTACAAGCAAGGAACTGTATAGAGCGCTGTTATGATTTGCTGAAGTTACGTTGGAAATGTTTATTAAGACACAGGACCTTGCATTACCATCCTAAAGCTGGGTACTCACTTAGCAGTGTAGCACGTAACGTATCAGATACGGTATCAAGTGAGTACGTAGGCACGAGCCCGCTGCAAGCCGCTCGCGCGTGGAGCGCTGTAAGCTCGCAGTGACCCGCCGAGTGGCGGTTTCACTGCGAACACAAAGGCGGCTCGCAGTGTGCTCGTGGACGGCGTCACGACCGCTTGTGTAGTGAGTACGTACGCGCGAGCTTCAAACGAACTTACGTATTCAATTATTCATTATGGAGTGGACTGAAGAAAAAGTGTTGAATCTAATTGAGGTTTACCAGAATACTCCAGTACTGTGGGACCCTAAAAATAAGAATTATTACAAAAAACATCTAAAAGTGGATGCTTGGGAAACTATTGGACAAGCTATAGGTACGTCGGGAAAAAACTGTAAAAATAAGATGATCACTTTATTGTCTTGCTACAGGAGAGAGAGAATGAAAAAAAAAAAGTAATGGAACTGGCAAAGGTATGAAACGTTTATTAATATTTTTCACAAATGCGTAACTATAACAATGTTCTTAACATTAATAGGTCCTCCTCCTAGCCTTATTATTCCCAATCATATTGGGGTCGGCATCTAATCTAACCCGATGCAGCGAGAAAACACACATAACTTAAAGTAAGAGGTGTGTGCCTTGGGTTCGAACCAACGACCTTTGACTTGGCAGTCCAACGGTCATACCACTAGGCTATCACTCGCTCTTAACATTAATAGGTATTGTTTACAAAATGTGGTATTAACGTTCTTTTACAGGAACTTCAGAGATATATAAAAGTAAATGGTTTGCTTTTGATGCAATGTCATTTTTATTAAACCGAGACACTCCAGGCCAAATCAGATTGAATACTGTAAGTTCCTTTATTTAATCTTATCTTATACTATGAATAGTCAGGGTGACAAAAGCCATTCAAACTACCACTACCACTGGGTAGGTTTTTAATTCATGCATACTCGTCCTGCCAGGAAAGCCTTCCTTCTGCAGTGAAGTAGCCTGCTAACTCATTTCTAAATTCTTTAGCCGCCGCTGGAGAACGGCGAGCAACATTTCTTATAGCATGGAATGACGTCATTTCTTGATCACGCCGCCAGGCTCCATTAATTAGTTCTCCATTTTCGTCTTCTGTGTCGAAACTGCCATCTGGTATATAAAGCGGTCGGGAGGAGCTGCGCCTCAAATAATTGTGCAAGTGAACGATGGCCATCACTACTGTAGTTGCTTTATCTGGCTCAATAGGCATTGGTTTTCTTAGTACCCTGAACACGGCTGACATGATCCCGAAGACGTTCTCAACCACCCTCCTAGCTCTACTGAGTCTATAATTAAAAATTCTTTCTTTTGACCCTTTGGCGTGAGCATGCCCGGGGTAAGGTTTCATCACATTTTCACTTAACGCAAAGGCAGTATCACCCAGAATGAAGTATGGCAGTTGCTTATTTCGGCCTCGCAAAGGTACAGGTGTGGGCAATTGAAGAATATTATTTTCGATCATGTCATGTAGTTTGCTATTCATAAACACTCCTCCATCCGAGATTCGCCCTTGGCATCCGGCATCCGCGAAAAGAATGTTATAATTTGCATCCACCATGGCAAACAGAACGATGCTGTATGTTGACTTATAATTAAAATATTCTGCTCCGCTGTTGAACGGTGCTTGTGCACACACATGCTTTCCATCTATTGCTCCGACGCAGTGAGGAAAATTCCATAAATTGTTAAAGTCATCGGATATATTTTTCCAGTCCAGTGAGTTGTCAGGAATCTGCAAGCGATAACACACCAGTTAAACTTTTATCATATTTTAGGTAAGCAATACAACGGAACGTGAGGACAATAAAGATGCAGCTGGAGCAGAAGGAATTTCGGAGACACCAAATAGCTCAGTACAATCTGGGCCGCCAAGAAAAAAAGAAAAACGCGATCCAAAGTTACAAATGCTGAAAGAAGCTTTTGGAATTTTAAAATCAGCCTCGTCAAATACCAACACGCAAAATGAGGAAATTAAATCTTTTTTAACTTTTGTAGGAAGTAAAATGATGAAATATTCTGAGCACACTAAAAATATCGTGCAACAAGGCATATGCGACTTAATTTTTAAGGCAGACTGCCATTTCTTCGAAGAATATCCCTACCAGCACACAAGCAATAGGACACAAACGTCTCAAGGATATTCTTCAGTTCAACCAACCTCGATGCAGGCGTATAGCCAACCAGCCAATGTTGGATATTATACAGGTCCTAGTACATCCAAAAATATGGAACAGGTTACCCAAATATATGCGTCTGTAGGACAATCATCTCCGGGTGAACCATCTCCGGGTCAACCATCTCCTCAACATCCATCAACTAACGAACAATATGCTATGTCATCTCCGCAAAGTGAATTGTCTGAGCTTTTGGACATGGATGATTATGTTTAAGTTACCTACAGTATTTTATTTGCCTATGTGATTGATTTAGTTTCTATATTAAAAAGTTCAATTACTTACCTTTACATTGTCTTTTAATGCATTGATGATTGCTGCACAAACTTCTGGAACGAATTTACTTATAACTTGCTTAGACATTCTGAAGGTATACTGTAAACTAGTGAATGAATCACCACTTGCTAAAAATCTCAATGTTAAAGCCAATTTGTCTTGAACGGGTATCGCTTTTCTAAACCTTGTGTCTCTAGTGCGAATTTGAGGTCCAATTAAATTAATTAGATGCTCAAAATCTGTACTCGACATACGAGTGAAATTCTTGAAATGTCCACTAATCTCTTGAGACTTCATACCCATTACTAAATTGTTAAAACGATTTCTATCTTTGAAAATTTCACTTTGCCAAAATCGACGTGGGCTTTTATAATTATCTAAAATATTATACATAAATATGAACGCAGCACTAGCCACCATTTGAAACATGTTGTCGGCGTGACGTCGTTGCGAGCACTGCGGATCCGGCAGCTCGTAGCTAGATACGCGGAGGACCGTGGACAAGCCGTACCCACTTGCAGGTTGATACCGTGTCTGATACGTTACGTGCTACACTTCTAAATGAGTACCCAGCTTATGGTTGCTGGGAAAATGGTACTTGCTTGTTGTGTGTTACACAACATGGCTTTAGAGGCTAATTTACCACATCCATCTACTATGGAAGTAGAAGACGATGCTCAGCAAGATAATGCACCTGATAGTGTTGGTGCTGCTAGTAGTCAAAGTGGGCTACTTTAAGGCAGGGCAGCACTGAATAAGCTTTTGTCCAGACTTCAATAGATTCAAATTGATTATTATTATTAGTCAAGACAAGTCCAACCTAACAAAGATTTCCAGAAACGTCAATTCTAACCAACCAACAACCCTATATTATTGATGATACATTTTATACAATATCCCATGAAGAGCAAGAAAATACGCCTCAAGAAGTACACTATTATACGAGTACCAATGATCAAAATATTATAACCAAAATCAATAACATGTATGAGATAAAAACTGCAGTTTTATACAACCAAAATAAAATAATGAAAACGCTCGCGGAAATGTCGGTTCAGTTACAAGAAATACAAGAACAAAGTACAGAAAATATTACAGTAACAACTTTAGCTCAAGCTTAAGGACCAGAAACTAAAATAATGCGTATGGATGTTGTCGATAACGTCGAAACCTTGGAGAAACTCAAAAAAGATCTATCTTGTCCTAAAATGCTTAAAACATACTTAGAAAAGTATGCAATATTATGTTCTGCGGCTCCAGGATCATGCTCTAATTGTGCTTATAGACTTTTAGATTCAATTTTCACCAAAGATTTCCTTTGCAAGTCCTCCTGGACTGGAGGACGGCGTGGAGATGATCTTAAAATAGGCTTCAAAAATACAAAAACATATTAAAGTTCTTTTTCGAAATGGTCTATTATTGGGACAACACGTACACAGTGCAAGATAACAATTTTTTTTTAAAAAACATTTTTAGAAATGCTCTGAAAACAAAGACATCCAAAAACATTCGTCAGTCTTGAGGGTTTTAAAATTTCCTATAACCGACTCGTAGGCTACAAGTTAGATTTCTTAATATTTCAGGTATAAGAAAAACAGCCATTCGGTCTAGAAAATTATAATGACAGACAAAAGGTCCAAAAAACAGCCAAGTATCAAAAATAGACAATAAAAATAAAGTCCAAACCAAAGATAAATACTTATATCTAAAAAGTTCACATTATGTCGTGAACATCCTCCCCTTTTTACAGGGGAACAATATTTTTTAATGGTCGCTTGAGCGTGCCCCCTGCGGTGCGAACATCGACCACCCGCACAACGCCGTCACGACCCGGGTACAGAGCCGCGATCACGCCACGTGGCCAGGTGCCCCTTGGTAAGTCTCCGTCTCCAATGAGCATAGGGTCCCCAACCCTGACTGCAACGTTTGTACCCGGAACGCGCCGCGGAGCTAAAGTGGGCAAGTATTCACGGACCCAGCGCCGCCAAAAATAGTCCGCAAGTCGCAGTGCCTTTCGCCAACCGCTCCTACCAACCAACGCCGCATCGGTTAGGGCTTCGCTAGGAAACGAGTGTCCAGATGAATCGCCGAGCAAAAAATGATTGGGTGTGAGCGCTTCCGGATAGTCAGCATCGGGAGAAATGTGTGTCAATGGACGCGCGTTGACAATCGCCTCTGTTTCTGTCAACAGGGTGGCGAGAACCTCCTCACGCGGGGGCCGCTCTCTTAATGTAACCTTGAGGGCTGTCTTGTCCCCAAATTTGTTAAAGATTTGCGGACTCGCCACGATGGCAACTACCACAGGTAATTTAGACATGCAAACCGAGACGCAGACAGGAGAGAAGGTTCCTAGTACGAGCGGACCCAGAAAGCAGAGGAGCAAGATTTTCACAAAAAGATCCAAAGGATCTGAGAATGCAGCCGCACCTCCACTTCCACCACGGGATCCGAATAGTACCGGACCTAAGCCCACAAGGCTTTCCACAGTCGCGACCAAGCCTAAGAATGAGCCAATGTTTTCAGACATTGACATGATGGGTTTTCCCGGAGTTGCCCCATATCGCAGAACAAATGAGTTTGCGATCACAGCTGAGGGTTTTATCCCTCTGTGCGAAAAAGAGTATGAAGTTATAGCGTCTAACCAACCATATTTCGCGAAAAGTGTGGCCAAGTCGGCATGGGTTTACTATTGCACAATGAGCTTATATGCTCGTCTAATTACATTGAAACAAGAGGATGGCTCGTCTACGTGTGACGAGGATTCCTTTGCAGGACAGGTTCTCTCAGGGAACCATAGTTTACCAACACCAATAGAGTCATATATTAAGGCACTCGGACACATTGTAGATAGTTCATCTATTAGATACAAACTAGCAATGCCCGTATGGCCGTTACAGGATGGCACTTTGGGTAAAGTGGGACCGGATACACATTGGAAATATATGTCGATGCCTTGTCCCGTAGTCTGTAAACTGCGTATTCAAGAAGATTTACGCGTCACTGCAACACCAGGAGTAAGAGAGTGGAATCTCCCTGCAGCCCTAAGACCCGATGAGGCAGGTGCAGGCAATCCGACCCGAAATTGTTTGGGCTGGGCGAGAGCTGCTACCTTAACCAACGATCAAGTTGCGTTTTTGGAAAGCGCAAATATCATGGACGATACGTTCCCGGTGAAATTTCAACAGTTCCAGTATAACGTAGATCTATTTGAGAAGGTCTCACTTGCGCTCACAAGAACCGAGGAGAAGATTAAACTTGCTCCCCAGGTTAAGAAGAGTACAGAAGGGGCTTTAGCATTAGTATGTTATACAGTGGTCGAAAACACCGTACAGGACACGTCTCCTAATGTGTTCTACACCGAGAGCAGGAATAACCAGATTGTAACATCATCTGAGATAGACGCCAGACAAGTTTTGGCTTCATTGATTCTGTCTTTCAGAGTGCAGAAGGACGCAATTGGTAACACGCGCCCGTACGCAGCATATTCTTTCGGAGGATATTCGAACGTCCCAGATACTTGGCACGCCACCCGTAACCATGTGTTTACATATGGTAGAGCGGATCGGTGGAATGTTAAGGAGTATACGGCACCGTTTACTGACAAATCAGAATATCGGCATGCCTGGATAAAAAGACTTCCGGCCCATTGTGCTGCTCGACGAGGTGGGCAAGCTCTTTGAAAGAGTAATTGCAAACCGCCTCGTCGGGCACCTTGTGGGGACGGGGCCGGATCTTGCGGATCACCAGTATGGTTTCCGCAAGGGGCGCTCGACGGTGGACGCCATCATGCGCGTGAGAGCCCTCACGACGGGGGCTGCAGTGTCCAGGGGTGGGGTTGTCGTGGCGGTGTCTCTCGACATCGCCAACGCGTTTAACACCATGCCTTGGGGCTGCATCAGGGAGGCACTCCAATACCACCGGATGCCGACCTATCTTCGTCGTGTGGTCGGGGCATATCTGACGGACAGGGCCGTCATATACCCCGGTCGCTCTGGAGAGTGGAACCGGCGAGAGATGTCGTGCGGTGTCCCACAGGGATCGGTCTTGGGGCCGCTCCTGTGGGACATCGGTTACGACTGGGTGCTGCGCGCCGACCTCCCCAGCGGCGTCAGTGTAGTTTGCTACGCTGACGACACGCTCGTCCTGGCTCAGGGGGGGTCGCACCAGGCGGCGGCCGACAATATGACACGCGGGGTTGCGATAGTCGCGGAGAGGATCCGGCTACTGGGTCTCGAGGTGGCCTTGCACAAATCCGAGGCCATGGTTTTTCATGGCCGCGGAAACACGCCACCGTCGGGATCCCAGTTGACGGTAGGAGGGGTTCGCATCGGCGTCGGGTCGACGATGAAGTACCTGGGAATCGTCCTCGACAGCCGGTGGAACTTCGTCGAACACTTTCGACGTTTGGCTCTCAAACTCGAGCGGACGGGGGCTGCTTTCAAGCGGCTCCTGCCCAATCTGAGGGGGCCAAACGCCTCCTGCCGTAGGCTCTATGCCGGAGTCGTGCGGTCCATGGCCCTTTACGGGGCCCCGGTATGGGCGCGTTCCTTAGGGCGGCGCGCCGCCCACTACCTGAACGCGCCCCAAAAGGTGGTGGCCATACGGCTTGTCCGGGGCTACCGCACGATCTCCGGCGAGGCAGCGAGCCTCCTTGCCGGACTGCCACCGTGGGATCTGGAGGCGATAGTCCTCGCGCGACTGTTTGAGTGGCGCGCGGAGGCACTACACCGGGGGGAAAACCCGCTGCCGCGGCAAATTGCCGCTCAGCGGACAGACCTCCGGTGCGATCTCATGGTGGCATGGAGAGAGCGACTGTCGCAACCCCGTGCAGGGCACGCCACAATAGTGGCGGTAAGTCCCCTCTTTGAGGAGTGGCTGGAGAGGCGTCATGGCGTCCTCACCTACCGCCTGACGCAGGTCCTCACCGGACACGGAAGTTTCGGGAGGTTCCTGCACATCATCAGGCGGGAGGAAACGCCCGGGTGTCACCATTGTGACGATCGCCCGGAGGACACGGTGGAGCACACAGTGGCGGTCTGCCCAGCTTGGGCGGAGCACCGCCGTGCCCTCGTGGAGGCGATCGGCGGCGGCGATCTCTCGCGTCCGGCCCTGGTTCAGGCCATGGTCCGGAGCGAGAGGGAATGGGAAGCGGTCACCACCTTCTGCGAAGCAGTAATGCTAGCAAAGGAGGTGGCCGGGCGTTTGAGGGAGAGAACATCTGCCCAACCCAGCCGCCGCGGGAGACGCCCAGGGCGCCGGACGCCGCGAGACGACTTCCGGCCACCGTAGATGCGGGCCTGTGGACGGTGAGCAATGGGTAGCTCACCGTCCGTCCGTCTATTGACGACAGGCCGTGTCGACGGCGCGTTCGTGTTTCACGCGCGCCTCAAAGAGAGTCAGCAAAGCAGAGGGGCTTGCCAGAGCCTCCGCCTGCCGGGGTTGCGGGTTGTTCGAAAGAGATACCGCGGCCCCGGAACGTAAAGGGCAATAGAAGGAACATGGGTGGGTTTTAGTCAGTACAAGTCTGACATGCCCCCCCGCTCCACCCAGAGCGGGGGAAGTCATTGGATGATTTCCCACCCGAAAAAAAAAAAAAAAAAGGGCTGTCTTCACAGAACGGACGAGTCTTTCCCAGGCACCACCCATAAAGGGTGCCAGTGGTGGCACAAAACGCCAAGTAATTTTATTTTCCGCCGCAAACTGTGGAATTGTAGCGTCATAAAGGGCTCTCAGTTGCCGGTTTGCTCCCACGAACGACGTCCCATTGTCAGAGAATATTTCGCTGGGAGTACCACGACGAGCAATGAAACGACGCAGGCACATAAGAGCAGAATCTGCAGATAAGCTGGCAACAATTTAAAGGTGGATAGCTCTAGTCACCATGCACGTAAACAGCGCCACCCACCGCTTCTCTCGTCTTCGTCCAATTGCTACTTCTATGGGTCCAAAATAATCCAAGCCAGTGTAAGTAAAGGCTCTCCGATGATGGGCGAGTCTTGAATCGGGAAGGTCGGCCATGGGTGGTTGCAGTCTTGGCGCTTTTAATAGTTTGCACAGCTGGCATCCACGCACCACTGAACGCACAGCGTTCCGTATCCTCAGGATCCAATACTCCTGTCGTAGCTCATTTAGGACTGTTTCTGTGTTAGCGTGAGCGAATTTGTTGTGGTAGTGACGAATCAGAAGGCGCACTGCTGGTTCTTTTCCATCCAGTAAGATGGGCTGTTTGTCGGAGACAGCAGAGGTTCTACCAGCTAGATGTATTAATCCGTTTTTTAATACTGGTGATAAAAATGCCAATCGACTTTTCTTAGGGATCTCCCTTCCAAAAGTTAGACAGTGAATTTCTTCTCCGAAAGCATTGAGCTGGCTTTGCCTCAAAATGTGCCGTTCTGCACGGATGATGTCTTCCACATCCAATGGCGCAGGAGCAGTGGCGGAGGCGATATTAGGCCGTAAATTGTGCCCAGGCTTGTTTAAAGAGAAACAAATATCCCCAACCCAAAAATTTTGAAAAGTATGATCCCGATTTTTGAAAATGGAGGCAATGAATTGATGAGTCCTAGCTGTTGCCCTTACCAGTCTAATCCAAGAACTAAAATGAATGATATCAGCTACTACTGGTAAAGGTAACTGATGTGAGTTGGTAAAATTCATGATTTCTACAGTGCATGATGTATGTTTCGATAATTTCGGATTGTTAAGAGATGGCTTGAGTTCTTCCTGTCCGAAAGTTGTTGGCGTTGAGACTTTGGACTCTGACGGCCACTCGGAGGCCGGCGACAGGAGAAAATTTGGCCCTGATAACCAGCGCTGCTCAATACTGCACTTTCCTCGTGTCGCA
This sequence comes from Ochropleura plecta, assembly GCA_905475445.1. Classification (NCBI taxonomy): domain Eukaryota; kingdom Metazoa; phylum Arthropoda; class Insecta; order Lepidoptera; family Noctuidae; genus Ochropleura; species Ochropleura plecta. The sequence goes on from FR997738.1 coordinate 13,033,069, forward strand.
TCGTCAGCAACGTTATGTTCAGTTGGAACCCAATGCCATTCACCTATGTTGGTGTTTTCTAGCATTTCTCCGATACGGTGCGCAACAAAGGGCTTATAATTTCGTGCGTCGCTTCGCAACCACCCCAAAACCGTCATGGAGTCGCACCAAAAATAGCGTCGACTGGGTTTGAGGCGATGAGCGTCGCAAATCTTATTGGCGAGGCGAGAGGCTATTAGAGCGCCTTGTAGCTCCAAACGCGGAATTGAAACTGGCTTCAGAGGAGTTACACGTGCTTTACTAGCTATGAGCGCAAGTTTTACCTCACCGTTGTGTAGCGCAAATCTCCAATAAGCAACAGCGACATGAGCCAGCTATTTGTTCCGACTCCGACAGCCTTTCGTCCCAGTCAAGATTTTTACGCCACAAATTCTGAAATAAAATCCGACCTCTCACTACAATGGGGGCTAACAAGCCTAATGGATCGTATATCCGCATAACCTGAGCCAAAACTTCGCGCTTCGTGAGATGGGCTGGTGAATGATCTTTTAGCCCTGGGTTGAAACCAATAACGTCCTGGGAAGGTTGCCAGATTAAACCCAGGGTTCGAGTGAAAGTAGATGATTGTAAACTACCCAAATTTACACCACTATCGACTACTGAGAGGTCAGATAGCAAGTCCGTAGGTAATTGATTTAAAGTTTCAGGCTTATTCGAGATCCAACCACGCATCACAAAACCTCCACGCTTATGGACCTCAACGATATCAGAAGCCAAGCGCGCGGCCTGCTCAACCGAAACGTCAACACTACCAATAAAATCGTCCATATACGTATCGGATCTGATCGAGTGTACGGCCTCTGGAAACTCAGCTTGAAACTCGGATGCGTTTCGGTTAATGATGTAAATGGCAGTCGATGGACTGGAACAAGCCCCAAAAATCATCGAAGACATGCGATAAGTTTTTATCGGTTCCGCAGGTTCGTTGCGCCAAAGAAAACGTTGCGCATCCCGGTCACATTCTTGTATTTTTACCTGCGGGAACATTTCTTTGATATCGGCAGTCAAAGCAATTTTCCCTTCCCTAAAACGCATCAAAATATCAAGCAAAGGTTGTAATAAATCAGGACCCGTCAGAAGTATAGAATTCAATGAGACGCCCTGTACCTTAGCGGCCGCGTCGTGGACAACACGAAGTTTATCGGGTTTCTTAGTATTTACCACACCAAAATGTGGCAAATACCAACACACTGATGTAGGTAATTCGCCTGTGCAGTCCTCAGCGTAACCCTTAGTAATCATGTTCTGAATATTTGTTTGGCTCAGATTGCTGTTCCTTTGAGAGTTTCAAGTGTATGACTTGATTACCACCCTGTCCCTGGAATGCTCTTGAACATACCATACAATTTTCTGTGAATATTGAAGATACTTCGGAAGAGATGGCTGACCTTAATTATATACTTGAAGCTGCTGTGTGGAATGTCTCAATCCATCACAAGGCTTATTATGGAGTCGATATGAAGATTGAAGATAAGATCGGTATATTCAAGGCTATTATTTCTCGACCAACACATCAGATTGCATATCAGAACAAGAAGAAAGTGGAGAAAGTTAAAAGTCTGCTAACTGAGAAAGAACACATCCTCGGTCGGTTCTTTCCGGTTTCTGATTCGTTAAAGATCGAAAAAGAACTCACAATAATCCAGTACAAGGGTCAGACCTATCTCTTCCCAACTACCATGTTAATGTGTGTTATGGACAATATACAATCCCGTTTTTACATCCAAATTTACATAGATATTAAAGAAAGGGATGAAGGGATACCTGGTCTATTTGATTATTATCAACAGCTACATACTTATATACTCTATCTGAGAGGAAAATATGGCCAGAAGTTTTTTGAAATTATGAAGAATTGGGATGCGTTAGCACTATAACCGACTCGTAGGCTACAAGTTAGATTTCTTAATATTTCAGGTATAAGAAAAACAGCCATTCGGTCTAGAAAATTATAATGACAGACAAAAGGTCCAAAAAGCAGCCAAGTATCAAAAATAGACAATAAAAATAAAGTCCAAACCAAAGATAAATACTTATATCTAAAAAGTTCACATTATGTCGTGAACACTTCCATTAAGGAGAGAAATTTAATTTACAACATATTAATTGCAGATGGGGATTCTAGCACCTATAAAAGTATATTGGAGAGTCGACCATACCCGGATATCCCTATTCAAAAATTGAGTGCACAAACCATCTGTTGGGAAATTATAATGGAAAAAATATACTTCTGCAAAAGGATACCACTATTCCTCTGAACGAACGGAAACTTTTAAATATGGACAGACTGAAAAGATTACGTACAGCTGTTCGTGCTGCTATTAGACAAAGGCAACAAGATAATAGTTCACATTCTTTGAAAATTTAGAACCTTCAAAAAGATATTTTAAATAGTACTCTACACCTCTTTGGGACCTATGCTAGTTGTGACAGTTATTACTGCACAGAAAAACGGAAAAAAGAACCTAATCTGGTCCCACAAATACCAACTCTATTCTTGAACATAAAAAAGAACGCATCTCAACTTGCTTTTAATTCCCAAAGCCTTTTGCATGCTTATACAAATAATCGCGCAGAACAATTTAATAGCATTGTGGCTAAGATGGTAGGTGGGAAACGTGTACATTTTTCGTTGAAGGATTCCTACACTACCCGATGCTATGCCGCAGTCGTATCTTTTAACACCGGTATGCCACAATATACATTTTATAAATCGATTTGTAACGTTAGTCCAGGAAAATCATTAAAAGTACTATAAACTAGAAGACATTTAAAAAACACTCGGGAAGTAAAAACTCGCGCAGGTACAGCTCGCAAAAAGAAAGACCAGATATGGACATCACGGACTATGAGCGAGGCAAAGCATTGTTTTTAAACAATTTAAAAGAACAGGCCTCAAACCGCCATGAGATTGAGAGAGCTACGGTGCTACAAGCAGAAAGCTCGTTATGGTTGGAACTTAGAAGATGCAAACTTACTGCATCCACCTTTGGTAAAGTTTGTAAAAGGCGACCGAACCAAAACTCGGCTCCCCTGGTAAAATCCATTTTATATTCGTACAACCTGGACCACATTACCTCAATTAAACATGGTAGGGATAATGAACAAAAAAGGCTTTGGCACAACTTGGTGTTCAAGAATATTTATAGAGAAATGTGGTCTTTTTATAGACGAACAGTATTTTTATTTAGGCGCGACGCCAGATGGGTTGTGCAATGAAGGTTTAGTGGAAGTGAAATGTCCAAGCTCACTTTTTGGAATTGATCCTGCCACCGCCTTGCATGATAAACAACTAAAATGTTTAAAAAAAACAAGCCAGTCTCAAGTTGAGATGAACAGGAACCATGACTGGTACTACCAAGAAGTGCAGTGACAGTAGCACAAAGCGAAAAAAGATATATGTGTATTTCCTGTATGGACAGGTTCTGAATTTACATTGAAGGTAGTAAGGGTAGAAAAAGACGATGTTTTTTGACAGGAACAAATGTTACCAAAATTGATTCGGTTTTATCAAGACTGCTTGTTGCCGGAAATCATCGATCCTAGAAAGGCAAGATCAATGCCTTTACGGCAAATATTCATTTAGTAATATGTTGCTCTGAGTATGTTTCGAATCTTTCCTCTCAAAATAGACGGCAAGGAAACACCGGCCCCATTGTACATCCACCCCGTGTTATATTAACCAATTTTAATTATAATTTTATACATTTTTTATAAGTATCATTAGTTATTAAATATTTTACATTATACCTATCAGTGTTTTCTTATTAAACTATGTAAAAATCTGCATTACGCTCAATCTATACTAATATTATAAAGCTGAAGAGTTTGTTTGTTTGTTTGTTTGAACGCGCTAATCTCAGGAAATACTGGTTCGAATTGAAAAATTATTTTTGTGTTGAATAGACCATTTATCGAGGAAGGCTTTAGGCTATATAATATCACGCTGCGACTAACAGGAGCGAAGAAACAATGGAAAATGTGAAAAAAACGGGGAAAATTATTCATCTTTGAGGGCTTCCGTTGCGTGCGCTGCGAAAACGGTTCAAGATATCAAAAAAATATGTAGAAAAGAATTATTCCTCTTGAAATGATCTAAAAAAATGTCCGTGACGGTATATGTCTATCTTTTAAGATTAAGTCACTAGAACCGTTTTTATGGTAATCAAATTTGGTCAAAATTGATGCATGATTACCAATTATTTGTTAGAGTTGTTTCAACATAATAATATTAATCTTTATCCAAATAAATGTGTTGTTGATTAACAGTATTTAATTGTGAACAAAATTGTCTTTGACATCACTTAATTTCAATGAACATCTTAGAAGATATTACAATTTTAAAATAACTCCGATATAAAATTCACACGCGCCGCATGATGTGCAAAACATGACGCTGGGCATGGGCGAGGAGAGGCGTTGCTTGCGGGCGACGCGGAGGGGGGGTATAGCTCTACGACTGTCAAGGATAATATTTTGGTTCTAATAATTTCACAATTATTCATCATCTGCCTAGCCTTTTCCCAACTATGTTGGGGTCGGTTTCCAGTCTAACCGGATGCAGCTGAATATCAGTATTTTACATGGAGCGACTGCCTATCTGACCTCCACAACCAGTTAATACTTGGTAATACGATACCCCTTGGTAAGACTGGTTGTCAGACTTTTGGAACACTGACTACCTGTTACGACTGTCAAAGATCTACAAATGACAGCCGGGACCAACGGCTTAACGTGCTTTCCGAGGCACGGAGGAAACTCGGTATGTAACGGGTGGTCACTGGTCACCCATCCACAGACCAACCTAGGCAAGCGCGGCTTAACCTAAAGATCGACCCGAGCGGCTGCTATTATTTAGCCACGAGCTCCTCATGAGCTATTTTTTTTTATAAATTTCACAATTATTAAAAAAAAATTGTAGATAATACCTGTAAATAGGTGTCATCTACATAATTATTCATAAGGCTGTTTATTCAATAGTCAGATAACTTTTATCTGAGGAATAAAAATGGCGGTTTGACAGCTCATCTATAGAAAATATGTCAAACTGCTATTTTTATTCCTCAGATAAAAATTATCTGACTATTAAAAAATCAGCCCTTATTAGGTTAGGTTTTAGTTTAAGTACACAGTTAGTTAACCTTATATTTTACGTAAGTACCAAATACAGGTAACAATAATTAGGATCCTAATTATTAACCTTACGTTTGTTTTTTCTTGATTACGAGTTACGGTTTGGTTAAGTTTTCATTTCCTATTTTCTTTCTTCGTCACTATAATGCCTAGAAAAAGAACTCAGCTTTCTCGGCAGACTGTTACCGCAAAGCGGCTGCGAGCTTTGCGCAGCAGTGAAACAGAGAATGAAAATATGCATAGGTTGGCTACTCAACGAGGAATCAGTGAACAAAACCGTGCTAATGAATCGATCGTTGAACGTTCGCAGTATCTAGCCTCACAAAATTTCCGAACTTCGGCAAACCGTCAACGGGAAGCAAGCGCTGAACGTTTATCCTTACAAAATTTCCGAACTTCGGCAAACCGTCAACGGGAATCAAGCGCTGAACGTTTATCCTTACAAAATTTCCGAACTTTGATAAACCGAGAACGGGAATCAAGCGCTGAACGTTCTCAACGTTTAGCCTCACAGAGTTCTCGAACTTTGGTGAACCGACTACGGGAATCAAGCGCTGAACGTTCTCAACGTTTAGCCTCACAGAGTTCTCGAACTTTGGTGAACCGACTACGGCAATCAAGCGCTGATCGTTCTCAACGTTTAGCCTCACAGAGTTCTCGAACTTTGGTGAACCGACTACGGGAATCAAGCGCTGAACGTTCTCAACGTTTATCCTCATAGAATTCCGGAACTTGGGCTAAGACGCGGACAAAGTCGTGGGTAACAGTTATAATTTATAAAGCTGAGGAGGTTGTTTGCAAAAATAAATATGATGCCCAAAATACTATTCCACGCGGACGAAGTCGCGGGCACAGCTAGTAATTTATAAAGCTGAGGAGGTTGTTTGCAAAAATAAATATGATGCCCAAAATACTATTCCACGCGGACGAAGTCGCGGGCACAGCTAGTAATCTATAAAATTTACCAAATCATATTACGATGACGGCTCAAGATTGCTTCGTCCGTCTTGACTCTCCTGTTACACTGTTTATATTGCATTTGTGTGGCTAGCTAAGCACACATAAACAATGACGCACTCTTTTGCCTAAACTTGAGCGCAATCATTTTGTGAAATGACTCTTAAATAAAAACTAAATTAATGCATTTTTTTAGTAAAATTTAAAGAATAAGGCTAGCAATCACTTTTACACCAATCGTAATTATAATAACACTTTGGTTTTTTGGTGTACAATATAATGAGAACCATATAGGTAATTAGACTCATTTCTCAATTTTAGTTAATATCCTTCGCCACCAGATCGAATGTTGTACGACCATTCCAGAAGAAGATTAAGTATCTGCAAACGGAGATAAGTGTTTTGCGCAAAAGGGGCCAGCTGTATAAGGTACGACTGAGTAATACACAGAAGTTGTCATAAAATGTCATGTTTAAACAAGTCATACAACATTATGACTAAGCCAGCTCAATTGTTTGTACATATGCAGCAACAAGCAAAATATAAACCAAAAGGAAGACGGTTTACAATTGAGGAGAAAATCTTAAGTTTGTCTATGTACAGACGCCTGCACATCAAGCTACTACAATCTGTCAGATTTCTTTGATAGATTTTCGACTTTATTTCTAAAGTATTAGGTTCAAGTTTCATTGGGAAAATTTGACAGTTTCGGGTAGCTTGATGTGCAGGCGTCTGTACAAAAAAATCCCTATATGCTACAGGCTGTTATATAAATATTTTGCTCTCCCTTCATGCAAAGCTATAAAAAGATTACTTAGCCAAATATAATTAGCACCTGGCATTAATAATATAATTTATGAAAAAATAAATAATACTTTGCTCAAAAAACAGATCCCAGATAGGCTGTGTAGCCTCATTTTTGATGAGATGTCAATCACACCGCAAATATTTTATTCGGCTCAAAAAGACAAATTAGAAGGTTTTACTTCGAACTCCAAGGAAGTATTGGCTGACCACGTACTGGTTTTTATGGTGAAGGGAGTGAAAAATAATTAATATTTTACGAATTGCTTAAGCAAATTCGAATTAAAAACTAAATTAAAATCGGTAATGGAACAATGTTTTAAATGTGGTCTCATTGTATTAAACACTGTTTGTGACCAAAGTCCGGTTAATGTCAGTGCTATTACAGAATTGGTTCAGGAAACGAAAGCAAATTGTTTACGCGAAGGTAAAGAATGGCGTCATGAAGTGATGCGTTTTAAAGGTCACGTCGTAGTTCCACTTTAAGTCACTCCTCATCTAATAAGAGGCATTATAAACAATTTAATAATTAAAGATCTAAAGTATGTTACCAATAATGTGGAGAAAATCATAAAGTGGGACTACTTCAAAATGGTATATGATGCCGATAAATCATATGGAGAGTTGAGACTTTTACATAAGCTCACAGAAGAGCATATTGATCCTGATAAAAAAAAATGAAGGTTAAGTCGGCAACATAATTGTTCAGTTACAGTGTTGCTGTTGTGACTGAACATTTGACAGCAAGGGGCGATCTGCCTATAGAATGCCGACAACTAGTTGACTTAACCCTTTTATATAATCGACGATTTGTTCGACTCATTAAATGTGAACAGTTTCTCCATACCAAATGGCAAAGTTTTTAAAGGACCTATAAAACGCAACACGCCTCATTATGAGCTGTGGAAAAAAGCCAAAATAGTTTTAAGTACCATTAAAATTGTCAAAAAAATTACTGTTGGGAACAAAGTCCGATTGGTTGAGAAAGTGGTGCCGTCTGTTATGAATTTGATTAAAACGATAGAGGGTATGGATCTCCTTTGGCAAGTGTTGTCTTGTAATTATAGACTCGATGCCATGATGACCAGGAACTTTAATCAAGATCCTTTAGAAAATTTCTTCGGAAACATTAGGAGTTATGGAGTAAGAAATATAGCGCCTAATACGGTAAGCTTTGAGGGGCGTTTAAAGCGCTCCTTTTAAATAATTATAGCTCTCCTCACTCGGGGAGAGGTAATTGCGAGGAGGATTTAAACGAATGCTAGAGCGCTGTTATGGATTGCTGAAGTCACGTTGGAAATGTTTATTAAGACACAGGACCTTGCATTACCATCCTATGGTTGCTGGGAAAATGGTACTTGCTTGTTGTGTGTTACACAACATGGCTTTAGAGGCTAATTTACCTCATCCATCTACTATGGAAGTAGAAGACGAAGCTCAGCAAGATAATGCATCTGATAGTGTTGGTGCTGCTAGTAGTCAAAGCGGGCTACTTTAAGGCAGGGCAGCACTGAATAATCTTTTGTCCAGACTTCAATAGATTCAAATTAATTATTATTATAAGTCAAGACAAGTCCAACCATACAAAGATTTCCAGAAACGTCAATTCTAACCAACCAACAAACCTATATTATTGATGATACATTTTATACAATATCCCATGAAGAGCAAGAAAATACGCTTCAAGAAGTACACTGTTATACGAGTACCAATGATCAAAATATTATAACCCAAATCAATAACATGTATGAGATACGAACTGCAATTTTATACAACCAAAATAAAATAATGAAAATGCTCGCGGAAATGGCGGTTCAGTTACAAGAAATACAAGAACAAAGTACAGAAAATATTACAGTAACAACTTTAGCTCAAGCTTATGGACCAGAAACTAAAAGGATGCGTATGGATGTTGTCGATAACGTCGAAACCTTGGAGAAACTCAAAAAAGATCTATCTTGTCCTAAAATGCTTAAAACATACTTAGAAAAGTATGCAATATTATGTTCTGCGGCACCAGAATCATGCTCTAATTGTGCTTATAGAGTTTTAGATTCAATTTTCACCAAAGATTTCCTTTGCAAGTCCTCCTGGACTGGAGGACGTCGTGGAGATGATCTTAAAAAAGGAACGGAAACTTTTAAATATGGACAGACTGAAAAGATTACGTACAGCTGTTCATGCTGCTATTAGACAAAGGCAACAAGATAATAGTTCACATTCTTTGAAAATTGAGAATCTTCAAAAGATATTTTAAATAGTACTCTACACTCTTTGGGAACCATGCTAGTTGTGACAGTTATTACTGCACAGAAAAAAAGAACCTAATCTGGTCCCACAAATACCAACTCTATTCTTGAACATAAAAAAGAACGCATCTCAACTTGCTTTTAATTTCCAAAGCCTTTTGCATGCTTATACAAATAATCGCGCAGAACAATTTAATAGCATTGTGGCTAAGATGGTAGGTGGGAAACGTGTACATTTTTCGTTGAAGTAGTCACGAGAGAGGGCACTCTTTTCCTTATATTATAGTACTCTGTGGACACAGATGTCAAATTCAAATGCTCTTTGATGCTCTTATGGGATTCGGCCACGGTGTTTGTTGGATAGCACGTGTGTTTAGATTTTTTTGCTGTTTTAAGTGTTTTTAGGGTTTAGTCAACTAGGAACCCTTATAGTTTCGCCATGTCTGCCTGTCCGTCCGTCCGTCCGTCCGTCCTCGCTTAATCTCTGTGACCGTTAGCACTAGAAAGCTGAAATTTGGTACCAATATGTATATCAATCACGCCGACAAAGTGGTAAAATAAAAATTGGAAAAAAATGTTTTATTAGGGTAGCCACCCTGTATGTAAAGTGGGAAGTGTTTTTTTTTTTAATTTCAACCCTAACGTGTGTATATTGTTGGAAAGGTATTTAAAAATTAATAGGGGTTTACTAAAATCATTTTTTGATAATATCAATAATTTCGGAAATAATCGCTCCAAAAGTAAAAAACAATGTGTCCCCCCCCTCGTTTAGAAAATATGAAAAAAGTCTGAAAAGTAGAACTTTATAAGGACTTTCTATGAAAATCATTTTGAACTTGATTGACACAACAGTTTTTGTACAAAAAAGACAAAAAGTTGTACAAAATAATTTCTGGACTAAGTTTGTAGTATAATCGTATATGCAAGCATTTTTTTTAACTTCGTTTACATATTTTATTATCCTGAACGTATATTTTTTCAAACAAAAAAAGAATTATTGAAATCGGTTCTCGCAATCCAAAATTACCACCGAAAACTACTTGCACGTCTTTGTATTAATTAGTAACCCAATTCCCCGAGAGATGGCGCTGTAGGTACTTATTACATTGGATCGGGTATTACCGAATTGTTCGGTTGGTCTCTCCTTGGCATTGGCGGTATCTTATAACTACATAAAACTTCTATCAAGAACATGCTAAGGCAATTTAGAACAAAACTAAAATTCATTTTTTTAACACCATCAAAATGTTAAGGTAAAAACCAGTTCATAAATGGATCGATTTTCTTATTCGAATTTCGGAAATAATCGCTCCAAAAGTAAAAAACAATGTGTCCCCCCCCCCTCTAACTTTTGAACCATAAGTTTAGAAAATATGAAAAAAATCTGAAAAGTAGAACTTTATAAGGACTTTCTAGGAAAATCATTTTGAACTTGATTGACACAACAGTTTTTGTACAAAAAAGACAAAAAGTTGTATTTTGTACAACTTTTTGTCTTTTTTGTACAAAAACTGTTGGAGCGCCTACCGCGGAACGTGCAACATTGCACCTTTAAACTCATAAGTGGGAACACTTATTGTGACGGACGGGAAACTACGGAACCCTACACTGAGCGTGGCCCGACACGCTCTTGGCCGGTTTTTTGATATTCTAGTGACTTGTCATAAGATAATTGTGTTGTCCTTGTGTTTGTAACCTAGTTTGTATTGTTTTTTTAGTGTAAGCCCCGTTTTACCCAATATGGATAAAAATCAACCCCCTGATAAGGTCCCTCCCGATACTCAATGTTCAGCTTCTTTCGACCATCAATACTCACTGAACCCACTATCGCAATCAGCGGATGTTTTGCACGCCTCAGCGGAGAGGGATGTATCGATTCCTCAATCCCAACCAAACCTTCGAAAACGTCCTGTGGACGAAGAGATTTTGCCTCCTTCTTTGCCAAGCAAACAACAAAAGAACCAAATTGGACGTACCAAGTTTAATGTCATGGATAAAGCCCCTTATGTTGTCCACGTTTCGCGTATTAAGACACAACCAAATGCTGGCACCACCCTTCATCCCGTTAATTTTGGAAAATTCCTCATGAACAACAACATCGCGAACATTGTTCGTGGTGGTGCAGAGTCGACAGAAACCGGGTCTCGGTGGAGTTTGCTTCCCCTCAGGATGCTAACTCTTTCCTGATAAACAGTTGCTTGTTTAAATATTGTTATACGGCATCAATCCCTTCATTCAACATCACAAGGATGGGTGTTGTCACAGGTGTTCCCTCAGAACTCACAGAAGATGAAGCCATGTCGTATTTGACTGTGCCCTCAGGTTGTGGTCAAATTGTAAAAGTAAGAAGCATCAATAGAAAAACACAAAGAGACGGGGTCAATGAATGGAGACCCACAGAAACATGTGTCCTGACCTTTGATGGGCAGGTGGTGCCAACCAGGATTTACTGTTGTTATACATCCCTTCCCGATAAACAGTACATACAGTATGGGGACCACATATATGCAATAAATTATACGACATACTTGTTATCGCCTTTTCTGACGCTATGCAAAAAATTAACGATATCGGTCCAGTAATTAGGTCAAAAAGTAGAGTTTTCATTTTGAACAAATTTAAACACTCTGTAGAATTGTATCACTAGGTCAAAGATTCAACGAACTTGAATCCTCTAACATTGAAAAGCGACGTTGCCACGCAGTGCAAAACTACGAACTATCACCACACGCTGTTACGTACCTATTCTAGTTATTTGCCTAAATGTAAAATTGGTACACCTAAACGACAGGCTGGAATTTAATGTAACCAATTTTAATTCATTGTTCGAGTGCGCAAACTAAGCGTGTAAGAGGCCGCGGCCGCGGACCGCGCTGCCCGACTCCCACATTTATTTCGCTGCTATATGGATTTTAATACTGTGACGGTGCGGCCCACTACCTCTTTCTCACAGACAGAAGACCAGTACAGACTGATTATTAAATTTAATGTTAATATTGTTTTATTCTGTATACTAGTACTTCGAATTTCCTCTTGAACAACGTCCCTGATCTGCCACGGTGGAAACTTTGTTTTGCAATTTACACAAACACAATTTATCAATGGGACGCGCCTGCATTTCCTGCAGGTGTACGTCGGTAGCGGTGTCTTTTGGCGGCTTCCTCACTAGGCATGCGGCTTTTTTCAAAGGGAACGAATTGCTTTCGGCGCGGCGCCGGCGCGGCTCGTGGCAGGCCGGCGGGGTGGGAGGGAGCGCGGGGTGCGCTCGCTCCACGTAGGGAAGGGCACCTGTTATTGACTATTAATAATGATCGATAAAAAGCTGTTTAGCTTTAAATACTTTAGGTGGTGTTTTTAGAATTATCGTGCTGTTATGATAATTCTAAAAAACACTGTGCCGTAAATATTTAAAGCTAAACTAAGCTAATTTTAAGTGTGTTCTTATTAAATATTATTAAGTAGATTTAGAGATCAAACTAAATAAAGTAAACAACAATAATTTATGAATTGCTTTTACCTATTAAAAATCGTACCTACGAGCTTATTATTAGTTACTGAATTAAATTTCTATTGTTACCGATCGGCTCCCGGGCGATCGACAGAACCGTTTGATACTCAGGAACTCACAAAACGTTAGTTTCGTTTTTACTGTTAATAATTTGTTAATTAATAAAAATATTAAAACATTCGAATTACACAAAGATCTTGTATTCTAATGCCTTGTTTAGGTAGTAGATAAATAAGTGTAAAAAGTTATCGATAAGCGATTACGATAATTACGCCGTTCGCCCTACATTACTTACCTATAACTTTTATTTTTTTCGCTATTTTGGATTTCGGAAGTTCCGTTCCGCGTCAGTCACCGCCTGGTCTTCCGGGATAGTGTGTGCCTTTCGCATAGATTTCGTAGACCTACTTGAGCGCATTGCTTCAAAACGCGATTTTAGACAATTACCTAAGTACTTAGTTTAATATTGTTTACAGTGAAATGGACACTTATTAGTTTATTAGTACTTGACTTTGTGTGTGTGTAAATTGTGTTTTTAAGTTTTATGTTGTGTGTTATTTTTTACGGTGAAATTGACACTTGACTTTTGTGTACGCGTGTTTTTTGTAACAAAATGCCAAGACAACAGCATTTTTACAGTGCTGCAGAGTACACAGACATGGTGTTATTGTATGGCGAATGCAGGCAAAATGCAGCCTTAACTATACGTACCTATCTGTTTCTATTCTTTTTGAAACTAATTAGCAATATTTAATTTATTTAGTTCAGTTCAGTTATCGCGAAATAAACATGTGGCGGTAAACATTAACTTAGTGAATTTAATTTTCGTCGCACATTGTCAAACGAATCAAAGTGGCGCGCCGACATGCGTTGTTGCCGCACTTCGCTCCTGGGGTCAAGGTACGTTGTCTAAACAGAGTGTTTACTTTTACTGAATTTATTTTGATATTTGTTTTGTTTGAAAATTTCACTTTTTTAATTTTCGGTTTTTAATTTAAAATTTATTTTCTATATACTTCTGTGGACTAGTATTACTTGAGGTTTCATTTATTGCCTAGAAGTGAGCTCCATACTGTATACCCTACAATACAATGCCGAAAATGTTGTAGATTTGGACATGTAGCAAATCTGTGCAGGTCTAAACCACGCTGTAACAAGTGTGGCCACGATCACCCTGGTGACGGTTGTAACATTACAGAGGCTGAAGCGTTCTGTGCGCTTTGTTCAGGAAACCACTTTGCCAATAGCCAGTCATGTCCTGAGTATGGTAAGCAGAAGGCCATTAAGACGGTAATGGCTGAAAAATAATCCCCTATGCAGAGGCATGTAAAATTATTCCTCGAGTTTCCCGCAACTATGCCAAAATAATTAAATCCTCTCCAACATCCCAGTCATATCGCAAAACTGTGACCCTCAAACCCAGGACCCATGCCCCACTTTCTCCATCATATGACAAAGTTGCTCATCAGCAGATAGTTATTTCTCCATAACCCTCACAGCCTAATGGCTGTGCTTGTAACAACAATTTTGCATCAAATAATATCAGTTCAATTATTGAACTTCTGGTAAAACTCCTTCCTACTCTTATTTCTTCTACTTTTTTCAGCTCACAATTACAGTCCAACGTTGCCGACCAACTTATATCTCTACTTTCATCTTTTAAAAATGGCGTCCCGCCTAGTATTCTCACAGTGGAACGTGAGGAGCGTGTGGCATAAAAAGCACGACCTCATATTCCTTTTAAATAAATACAAGCCTTTGGCTTGTTCTATAGGCTGCTGAGACTTGGCTCACCCCAAGTCATAGCTTCAGCATGCCACACTTCAATATTCTCAGATGTGACAGATCTAATGGATATGGAGGTTCGGCTCTCCTAGTCAATAATCGGGTCCCACTTCTACCCTTTTGGCTTCGCTCACAGGAGAAATGAGTATTGTGGCGGGATGGGTGGAAGGTATTACAGTGTTTTCAATATACATTGCTCACCCTCGGCATGAATTTTTGGATATTTTAAAAACCACTTTTTCTAATACTCAAGGACTAATTATTATGGTCATGGGTGATTTTAACTGTCACCATTATAGATGGGGGTCCGAACGCTGTGATGCCTTTGGTGTGGCTTTGATTGAGATTTCGGATGATCTGGATCTCTGTATCCTCAATAATTGTTGCCAAACTCGCAGATCTCTTCCTGGACAACAAAAGAGTTGTGTTGACCTAACATTTTGTTCAGTTGAGTTGGCGGCTTCAGCCCATTGGGAATGTACGTCCTTGTCGCATGGTAGTAACCACTACCCTATAGTAATATCTTTGTTTAATAAGACCTATTTAGAGAAAAGTTCTCCTCCACTTCTGAAATAAAACTTGTCCAAACCAGATTGGGCAAAGTTTGTATCATTATTGGAGGATAAAATTGAAGTTTTGCCAAATTTAAATTCAAGTTTGTTTGATCCTGCTGGTCACCGATAGGCCAAGAGCTGCTATGAGAGTATACCAGAGGTGGCGCTAGCTGTCACGTTAAGATCGGCTCCGTTATAAATTACAAAGTATAAATTTAACTAAACGATTTAGAAACTTTAAAGTGTTAAATATTGTTCCTAAACCTCCAAAGTACTAGTGAAAGTGTTATCCAGTGCTAAATCTTTCAAATGGTAAAGCAAAACTCAAAAAAAAAAACATTGACGCCAACCAGTGACAAAACGACTTTACTTCATAATAAACCATATAATTGCAACATTTCATGTGCAGCAATCGAAAATAAATCCATAATAATTACTAAATCAGTGCTCGTGGTGCTAAACATTAACAAAAGTGCTGTGAAGTGAGTGCAAAAATGCGACAAAAATTTTTTACTGATGAGTCAACTTAACGACTTTGTTTGTTTCAAAAATTTACACGCTCAGGATAAGAACCAAAAATTGGCCATCTAGTATACAATAGCCGTGGTCGCAATTATAAAACGTTTACCTTACCAACTTAATCGGACGGTCGCTAGTTCGATTCCCACTTGAAAAGACTTTTTTGTTTTTCTGAAGAACATTTTAATATTTGTATTTTCTTCAAACAAAGAAGTATGGCAAATAACGACTTTGAAAATGTCACTCTACGAAGAAATAGAACAACAACTAACTCACTAAATTCGTCCCTTGAATCCATAAATTCTGATTTCCTTTCAAAAAGTCTACCCCAATTGTCTACTGGCTTAAGTTACGAGGAGGTTGAAAGACTAAATGAAGAAATAAATCAGCTGAAAATACAGTTACTTGCCGCTAACAATGAAATAGACAACTTAATCATGGACAACACCGCTTTGAAAAAACAGACAGTTGCACAACAAAATATCATAACCCAATTAAAAAATATATGTAACGAACCAACAAATAGTACTACAAAATCCACCAATTCAAAAAAAAGGAAAAGTAATGCACAAAATCTACAATCTTTGTACAAAAGGAAACTTGATATGAGTTTAATCGATCTAGAGACAAAATCGGGCGAAGAAAGTGCAACAGATGGCACTACCGGACGAGCGGACGGGGGCAGCTCGCCCCAAGAGAGTAACATAGATTTGAAAAAGTACCATCAAAACAAACTAGATGGCGCTGTGCTAAATCTGAGTCAGGAGAAATTAATAAACAAGCATGAAATACAGTCTGAATGCGCTAAAATCGTATCAAATTCTCAGTTAATTATATTTGGAGGACAACAATTCACAGGACTAGCTACGATACTTATCCAATCTAGAAAAAATACTAAGTACAAGAATTACGATATTTCTTCCACTACAAAACCATATGCCACCACAGAAGAGATTCTCAAGCCTATTTACAACCTGGAAGATTCGGAAGATAATTATTTAGTTTTATGTATAGGAGAAAATGATACTAACCCCAATAAAATAATCATAGAACTAGGAGCGTTGCTAAAATCCTTTCAAAAACTCAACGTGCTAGTATTTAATGTCTTAAAGAACAAGTATTTGAATAATAGTTTATTAAATAGGAACCTTAACATGTTATGTAACAACTTTAAAAATTGTTCATTTGTGTATATTCAAGATTATTACCCGCACAAGAAAGACTACTATTTGTTAGAAGTATGTAAAAAAATTAACTTTAAAATCGACTCAAATTATTATGACAAGACATTTTTATGTTTTAAAAATATTAGGTTATTAATGAATACAGCGATGGCTAAAACAGAATGCACAACAATTCCTAAGAAAGGCACTATACCTTTCTACTTTCAACGTAATAAGAATACGCCTTCAAGCGATAATTGTCAAAATATTACTGCGCATACGAGTAAACGGGTAGTGATAAACACCGACTCCCACAAGAAGGGAACCATTCCATATTATTTTAAAAAAATGTCACAGTGCTTAAAGAAATCCGACAAAGAGTTGCCTTTGCAAACACAGAAATGTTTTCGTCCCTAACTATGATTTTAATTTAAGAATACTTCACCAGAACATTGCCGGCGCGATAAGCAAATCTGAAGAATTAACGTTTGCAATCCACGAGCTATCGCAACAAGGGCCCAGAATAAACGTAGTGTGTCTGTCTGAAACTTTTATTAAAAAAAATACAGAAATGCTCTTAAAAATTCCCGGGTACAGATTAGTTGCATCATACTCACGTGACAATAAACGTGGAGGGGTATGCATTTTGCTTGATAAAAATATGAAGTGTACAACATTGTCTAATATTAGCGACCTGACATGTAATTTTAATTTTGAATGTTGTGGCGTAGAAATAAATAAAGTTATGATTGTTTGTTTATATAGAACACCTAATAGTAATCCTCAAATATTTCTCGGAAAACTTGAACAGTTGCTAATAAGACTGACGAAAAAGTATAAAAAAATTATTCTATGCGGTGATTGGAACTTGGACATCTTAAAGCCAAACAAAAGTTGCGAAGACCTGAAAAGTATTTTGAAAAATTTTAACATCGAATTACATATTAAAACGCCTACCAGACAGTTGTCGTGTTTGGATCAGATAGCAAGTAACATTAAGCAAGCTAAAGCGGAAGTGCATCATCTTGCCTTGTCCGATCATGAAACAGGACAGACGTTTTTGATGAAGACTATTAAAACATACGAAATATGCAGTTGGTATGAGGAGGTCCGAGATTTTAGTCAAGAAAACATGAACAAGTTTTATAATTGTATATCATCTCTCACTTTTTCAAACGTGTACGAAAAAAACAGTTTTCAGGAAGCGTTTGAGGAATTTCACGGACTTATTAAATTGTTTTTTGACTTGTGCTTTCCAATATACTCAAAAAAGAGGACGTCTTATAAAGATAACCACAAATGGCTAACAAAGGGAATAAAAAAATCGTGCATTAAAAAAAGGCTTCTGTACCTTAGTCAACAATACAATAAAACTAAGAGACAAAAACTAAACAAAAAATATAAAACATATAGTGACATTCTCAAAAAGTGCATAAAGAAATCTAAACAGCTACAAAATAAAAAGTATATTGCCAATAATAAAAATAAATGTAAAGCCACATGGGCGGTTATAAATGAAAATATTGATGTTTTTAACGTTAAAACGCAAATTGACCTAATAACTAAAGATAACCAAACAATTCAAGACCCTAAGGAAATAAGTGACATATTTAATCAATTTTATATAGAATCGACCAATAATAACAAATTTAAATATAATATTGACGAGATAAACAAGACTATCGATAGTAATTATGAACACACAATATTTCTCAAACCTACCGATGCTATGGAGGTATTTAGTATTATACAAAATCTTAAGAATACAAGTGCCGTAGGACTAGATGACATAACAACAAAGGTGATAAAATTATGCGCTTTATGTATTTGTCAACCGTTATGTTATTTAATAAACTTTTCATTTGAAGAAGGTGAATTTCCAGAGACATTAAAGAAATCCATAGTAAAGCCACTTTATAAAAAGGGTGATAAATCTGACATGAAGAACTATAGGCCAGTGACGCTGATACCAATCATATCCAAAATCTTGGAGAAAATCATGCTGAGAAGGCTTCAAGAATTTACGGTCAGTCATAACATATTAAAAGACGAGCAATTTGGATTTAGACAAAACAGTACCACGTCATTGGCATGTTTCAATTTGATGAAAAATGTCACCCAGGCAATAAATGAAAGCTTACTAGTAGCGGCAATCCTCTTGGACATGAGCAAGGCGTTCGATTTTGTGGATCACGAGTTGCTCTTACACAAGTTAGAGAAATATGGAATAAGAGGAAAAGCAAACGACTGGTTGAGAAACTACCTAAAAAACCGACAGCAATGTGTGGAAATCTCCAGAATTAATAATGGCAAAAAGGTTTGATACAGAAGCGACTATCAGCAGAATAATTTCGGAGTGCCGCAGGGCAGTGTGTTAGGGCCTTTTATATTTCTCCTCTATATCAATGACCTCCCAAATATCACTCGCCACAAGGTAGTTTTATTTGCTGATGACACTACCCTTGTCGTAAAGTGTGAAAGAATAGACACCTATGAGTATGAGATTAATGAAGCTATCAAAAATATAATACACTGGTTGAACTCCAATAACTTAAAAATTAACATGGAAAAAACAAAAATGATTCAATTTAAAACACACAGGAGTAAACCGTTGACACTAAATATTAAATTTAAAGACATTGCGATTGAACAAGTTGTTAGCACTGCATTTCTGGGCATCCACTTGGATCAAAACTGCGACTGGAAAAAGCATGTCGAATATGTTTGTGATAGACTGGACAGATTTGTCTATGCACTGAGACGATTAAGAGACACGGTTTCAACTGAAGCGGCTGTATGTGCATATCACGGATACGTTTCATCAGTACTCTCGTACGGTCTCTTATTGTGGGGTAATTCGGTGGATGTCACTAAAGCGTTTATAGTACAAAAAAAATGTGTGCGTGCAATCTGTGGAGCTGGCTACATGGAGAGCTGTAAACCGCTGTTTAAAAAGTATAACATATTACCACTAGCGTGCATGTATATTAAAGAATTATGTCTGTTTGTGCGACAACATCCTAACAATTTTATTAGACATAAAGATGTAACTAAAAGGAATATTGTCCCTAGAGATAAACATAGGCTCTGCTTGCCACAATGCAAGCTCGATTTGTATAAAAGAAATTCATTTGTAATGGCTATTAAAATATACAATAAATTACCAAAAGCCTTTAAAGAATTACCTCTGACTATGTTTAAAAAAAAGTTAATTCATTGGCTTAAGGAAAAATGTTTTTACAGCGTTAATGAATTTGTGTCTTATATTGACGAAGGAGAGAAATGTTAAGGAATTTGATTTATAATTTTATTCATTTTTATTTGCTATTAATCTTACTTTGACATTATAAAATATTACTGTAATATGACATTAAATCGTTGCACTTATATCAATTCAGACATTTATAACAATCATATGGATAACAAATTATGTAATATTGTTACACTTTTAATAATTTAATCCATTCTTAAATTAAATATTTGCACACCACATTTAATGGTAGAATGTAAATGGGCCACATTAATGTTAAGATCATACATACTACTTGTACACCTACATTCTGGCAAATAAATTATTCTTATTCTTATGAGGGTTTTGTTACAGCCGTCAATTCCAGTGCTGATTCCTGCTTTCCATTAAAAACAGTGCCCGAAATAAAAATCCATCACCACCGTGGTGGGATCCAGAGTGCACTTCGGCAGTCAGGGACAGGAATGCGGCCGAGGTTTGTTAGAATACAGATATGACCAAGAAAATCTGTTGGCATACTGTCAGATTAATGCCAGAGCCAAACGCAATCTTCGCAAGAGGAAACATGCGGGTTGGGTTAAATTCTGCACATCTTTGGCTCCCTCTACACCTGTGTCAGCAGTTTAGAAGAGTATCAATAGGTTCAAACATGGGTGCTCTCCATCAGTTTCTTCTCTTGTCACTAGGAAAACAGCTGAACTTTTTTTTTTATAAAATTGCTCCACCATACGTTCCATGTTTTCCTGAATGTGTACACATGCCCATTCAAAATATACCAGAGGATCCTTTTGATGCGCCATTTACTTTGGAAGAACTGAGTGTGGTACTCAGTCATGTCCGGGACTCAGCCCCGGGTATTGATGGTGTGCCATATTCTTTTATTACCCATTCTGGTGACAAGGCTAAAACTATTTTTTTATGAAGATTAACATGATTAAGTCCCAAGTGACGGGGCACAAAATAATCATATAAAAGACTTCTAGCTTTACCCAGTAAAGTACCTAAAATAGTTTTAGGAATTTGTAAAAGTGTTGACAATCGATCATCTGAGTCCCCGGTCCTAAGTTTAATTAGATAAGCAGCTAATGTGGTAGCTCCTTTTTAAGGTTTAGGAACTGAGGTACTTCATTCAATATCTGTCTGAATGGAGAATGTTACTAGGTATGCCAAATCGCTTGAAATGTTGTCTCAGTAAAGCCTGTATGTATACAAACACACTAGTTTTTGTTGTAGTAAAAAAACCTAGTATTTTTGATTTTAACGGCATTCAAAGTTTCGAAAAATATCGAGCCCGCTAACAGTCACGTGACCGCTTGTGACGTCATTTTACGATGCTCCGCGCGGGCCACGGCTCGCTTAGTATTAAGCACAGAGTACTTTTATTATATATTTCTATATACTTTTATTATATAAGGCTGCAGTTAATGAGCCCATGTTACCTTCTGCTCTTGAGGAAGATGTTCGTTCAGAGCCTGTGGCTGAAGAGCCCAGACCGCCTCCTATACCTACACCTGCCTATCAACGTAGAGGACCTTCCGATCAACAAAAATTTAGATCCAGTTCAAATTATTTTGATTTATTGAAGAAATCGCGAGAGTGGTCCAATGATTTGTCTAGATTCTCACTCCCCCTAAATTTTGAAAGGCCTTTGACTGTAAACAAGCAATATAACAACCGATCTACTCCATTGTCCTATTTCCGGGATGTGTTTCCAGAAGAGTTGGTAAAGATTGTGAGAAACACAAATATCTATGCAGCTTATAAATGCTTAAGACATTGATAGAGATTAAGAGATACAACATATGAAGAAATGAATGCATATTTTGGGCTTATGGTGTTGATATCAATAAACCCAATACCTGATATAAAGATGTACTGGTCTACTGACGAATTTTATAGAAATTCTGTAATTAGTGAAGTCATGCCTTTCAAACGCTTTTAGAAAATCACAGAAAATTTTCACATTGATAACATATTAGAAGAAGCTCAACGCGATGACCCGAGCTATGACAAACACATATGACATGTGTAAAGTACGACCAATAGTGGACGCTCTGAACGAAACCTTTCAACAAAACTGCTCCTCATCTCAAAATCAATCCATTGATGAGAGTATGATAAAATTTAAAGGCAAATCATCTATGAAACAATACATGCCTAAAAAACCGCTTAAACGAGGTTATAAATGCTGGTGTCGTTGCGATTCTAAAACTGGGTACCTCTATGAGTTCCAAATTTATACAAGCAAAACAGATAATACAGCTGAAGAGGGATTAGGGTGTAGAGTTGTTTTGGATTTATGTCAAAATGTTCCAGAAGATACTTTCATAGTTTTTGATATTTTATTACGAGCCTGCCGTTTCTGGAGATTTTGTATTCAGAGAAGATATATGCTGTAGGAACCATTCGAGCGAACAGGAAGGGATTGCCACCAGAAATTAGCAAAACAAAGATCTAAAACTGAGTCTTGGTGAGTTCATCTTCAAATATTCCAATCCTATTGCATGCATTAAATGGATGGATACAAAAGATGTATTAGTAAGTACTACAACGCATGATCCAAGGTCTGTTGAAGTAATACAAAGGACACAGAAGAACGGTTCAAAAAAAGCAATGTTTTGTCCAGTCGCTATAAAGAAATATACAGAACACATGGGAGGAATCGATCGCAAGTCAAGAAAATACTGGCACCGTTTGTTTTGGTTTCTTTTCGAGGCGGCTGTGGTGAACTCATATATTGTTTACCATCAAAACAATCTTATGACACACAGAGATTTTCGTCTCCGACTTGGCCGTCTACTCATAAACAACTTCAGTGCCAAAAAAGTGACTGTTCCCCTTTTTAAAAACAAAAAGGGTGGAGTATACGGTGTTCCTGATGAAATCAGACTGCTGAATTTGGAACTACATCTACCTCAAGATAATTTGAAATTCCGCAGATGCCGCTTTTGTTCTACTCGCGTAAAAGAGAAACGCTCCAGATTCATATGAAAAACTTGCAAAGTATCTATTTGCCCCGACTGTTTTGACAACTTTCATAAATAAATATGGTGACATGTAATGAAATGTCTATCATTCTTCCCTACCCAGATGTGGGAATAATATTCATGTTGTATCTCAAAAACATATATTTTTATATGGACAACAGGAAAATAGTTCCCACGTGGTAAAACCCATTAGAGCAATAAATGATAAATATCAAACTCAGAAAATATTATTTGCCTACTCTACGAGCTAATAAATCTAGACTTGTTACAATGTGTAGATGGGTAATGGAAGTTGTAAATGGTAGGTTTAAGAGAGATTACAAACAAAAAGACATGATTTCAGCAACATTGCTGCTACCCATCTAATAACTGATTTTAGAATAGCAGGGGCCATGATAATTGCATTTCATGTTCCCAGCACAGATAGACCATCTGGTCTATCTAAGACACGTGCCTTGCGAAAATTATATCAACCAAACGTATTAGCTGATTTTTTTTATTGAAAATAATATAAATAGGAGAAGAGCATCTTTTGTAAACATTAATGCTGATGTACTCATAGACGAGTTCCCAGTGATGACAGAATCAGATTTAATTTTATTTGCTCTGGGAACACATCAGATAAAGCAGGCACGTTCCTATTACGGAGAACATATAAGGCAAAATGGAGTGTTTGAAATTGAAGTGTGCCGTGATGTTGAGAGTCTCCATATACCACATTTGGAAAATTAATTGTTTTTATTTTTTATTTTTCGTAGTGGAAGGGCTTATCTATACATATAATAAGACTGTAAAAGATCGATTTCTGTACATTGAAGATTTTTATGAAAAATTGTTACAGGGGGTCTTAATTACCGTAATAGAAGCCAAAACAACAATTTTTAAAAAATTTGTCTGTCTGTCTGTCTGTTTGTCCGGGCTAATCTCAGAATCTACTGGACCGATTTTGACGGGACTTTTTTTATTTGACTCAGTATCACCTGGAGAGTAAACTGGGATATAAATAATCACGCCGATGAACTTAGGGGGCAGGCAGGAAATTGAATCTCAGAATCTACTAAACCGATTTTAATGGGACTTTTTTTTATTTGACTCAACATTACTTGGAAGGTAAAGAAGGATAGAAATAATCACGCCAATAGACTAAGGGGGTAGGCAGAAAATTGAATCTCGGAAACTACTGGGCCGATTTTAATGGGACTTTTTTTATTTGACTCAGCATCACTTGCAATAATCACGCCAATAGACTAAGAGGGTAGGCAGGAAATTGAATATCAGAAACTGCAGGACTGAATTTGATGGGATTTTTTCATTTGATTGAGTTTTACCTAGACAGTGAAATATATAATAACTCACGCCAAGTAACTAAGTGTTAACTGGCCTAAACTTGGGATGAATTAATCACCCTACCTAACTAAGGGAACTCATTGTGTGTACCTGTTATAGAGTCGCAGGTATGCCTGCATTTGGGTCATGTTAAACAGTAGCATAGGCTGGGAGTACCTCCACGCGGTGAAGGCGGTAACAGTTAAAGTACTGGCTAAAACTCCCATTATTATTGTGATGTAAAGATGCCTTCGGGCTTATGTTATTGTTGTCGTGTATTTTGGTCATTGTGTGGTTGTGCAGACGGTAACGCAGAGGAGCAACCACAGCGCTTTCTTTCAGATTTTGATTGTTTCTGGAAAAAAATACTTACCTACTTATAGAATTATTTGACTTGGTTACTAAAACGGACTTTTGTTATTGCTTCGCGATTTGGTTATTTGTTGCTTTGTTATTGTAGTTATTAAAACTATATTTGACTTGGTTAGTAAAACGGACTTTTGTTTTTGCTTTGCGATTAGGTTATTTGTTGCTTTTTATTGTCGTTAAGTGGCTAAGTTACTTTATTGTAGCAATGCCTCGAAAACGACCCAATCTCTCTAAAAATAGTAGAGAAGCCAAAAGAAAGAGATTAGCTAGATCACAGGAATCAAATGACGAACGGCAGGTCCGACTTGAGGCTGCTCGAGAACGTCAAGCTATGGCGCGCTCTTTGGAATCTCCTTCCGATCGTGATGCACGCCTTAGCTATGACCGTGAACGCCAATCGTCATCTCGAGCTTCAGAAACCCTTACCGAAAGGAACCTTAGGCTGACGGCTGACAGCGAGCGCCATGCATTGTCGCGCGCATCTGAAACCTTTACAGAGAGGTCTCTTAGGTTAACAGCAGATAGTGAGCGACATGCAACGTCTCGCGCCTCCGAAACTTCTCCAGAAAGGGACTCTAGATTGACAGCTGATCGTGAGCGTCACACATTATCTCGCGCATCTGAAACCTTTACACAGAGGTCTTTGAGGTTAACAGCAGATAGTGAGCGACATGCAACGTCTCGCGCCTCCGAAACTTCTCCAGAAAGGGACTCTAGATGGAGAGCTGATCGTGAGCGTCACACATTATCTCGCGCATCTGAAACCTTCACAGAGAGGTCCCTTAGGCTAACAGCGGATAGTGAGCGGCATGCAACGTCTCGCGCATCTGAAACCTTTACAGAGAGGTCCCTTAGGTTGACAGCGGATAGTGAGCGGCATGCAATGTCTCGCGCCTCCGAAACTTCTCCAGAAAGGGACTCCAGATTGACCACTGATCGTGAGCGGCACGCATTATCGCGCGCGTCTGAAACCTTATCTCAATACGAAGAACGCTTAAGAAATGATCGAGACCGGCATAACAGGGCGAGATCTCTAGAAAGCGATGACCAGCACCAACAGAGATTGGAAGAAGCGAGAGAAAATTATGAGCGTTTACGCAGAAATAATGAAATTTTCTTAGAAAATGAGCGGCTGAGGGTAGGTGTGACGCGTAGTGAAGAGACAGAAGAACAACTTCAAGCTCGCTTGGATGCTGATCGGCTGCGGCACTCTCTCAACAGAATTTCGATTTCCTCTGAAGACTCAGACGAAGCCCAACAAGTAGGGCATGACACCCTCCCATGGATTAATAAAGAAAGAAGTGCGTTTAATTATACACCTATGGTAAATTATTCTGAATGTAGTTCCATTGGAGGAATGATTATAATTTGTCCATTTTGTGATGCTCTCAAATGGCAAAAAGAAGCAAATGGGATGTGTTGCTCCGGTGGGAAAGTGCGTATTGATCTTTTTGAAAATCCACCTGAAGTTTTAAAATCATTGCTGAATGGTGACCACCCTCAATCCAAACATTTCTTGGACAATGTTCGAGCATATAACAATGCCTTTCAAATGACGTCTTTCGGTGCAAAACAAATATCTGAAGGGCCATTCATGCCAACATTTAAGATCCAGGGTCAGGTCTACCACCTAATTGGTTCCCTGTTGCCTGAAAATCAGCCCCAATTTCTTCAGATTTATTTTGTGTCCAATTATGAGGAGCAAGCAAACATAAGAAACCAAATTTATCCACAGCTTAATGGCAATCTAATCACGGTACTTCAAAGTATGCTGCACCAGGTAAACCCTTATGTGCATAGTTTCAAAGCCGCATTAGAATCTGTTCCGCAAGGTCAGAACAATAATTACAAATTTGTCATTAACGCAGAAAAACGACCCGCAGCTGAGCATCGTGGTAGGCGCAATACACCTGTTGCAAATGAAGTGGCCGCTGTTTTAGTTGACCAAGAATGTGAACGTCGAGATATAGTCTTGCGCACTCGAGATGACCGGCTACAGCGTATCTACGAAACGCATCGTTCATATGATGCCTTACAATACCTCCTAATTTACAGCCGAGGGGAAGATGGCTATAACTTTGGGATCCATCAAGTGAACCCCACCACAAGAGAGCCTAACTTAAACAAAAAAGTGTCAGCCCAGCAGTTTTATGCTGCCATTCTGCAAATACGACGTGATCGTTTTGCATATTTGCAACGGTTCCGTGGCCTGTTTAGTCAGTTTATTGTTGATATGTACGCGATAATTGAAACTGAGCGCTTAGTGTACATACGGACCAACCAGAGACGATTACGTGCTGAAGAATATGTGCATTTACGTGACGCTATGCAGCAGGATGCTGATTCTGAAAACTTAGGCCGCTTAGTCATTCTTCCATCCAGTTTCACCGGCGGACCGCGCTATATGCACGAACGCACGCAGGATGCTTTCTGCTACGTCCGAAAGTATGGAAGACCGGATTTATTTATCACGTTTACTACTAACCCGAAATGGAACGAGATCACCCAAGAGTTATTTGCAGGTCAAGCATCTTATGACCGACAATGACGTGGTTGCAAGGGTGTTTCACTTGAAACTAAAAATAATGATCGACCTTCTTACGAAAGAAAGCGTTTTTGGTCCTTTTCTGTGCTTTATGTATAGCGTTGAGTGGCAAAAGCGTGGCCTTCCTCACGCGCACATCTTGCTGTGGCTGCAGAATAAAATACGACCCAACGATGTCGACACCTTAATAAGCGCTGAGCTTCCGAACCCCGAAGAGGATCCTGCACTGTATGAAATAATAAAAACACATATGGTACATGGCCCCTGCGGTATCCTGAATAGAAATTCTCCCTGCATGAAGGATGGCCATTGTACAAAAAGGTATCCCCGTGCTTTAGTAGAGCAGACAGTTACAGGTGAGAATGGGTACCCTTCATATCGACGTCGATCACCGCAGCAGGGCGGATATACAGCTGAAATTAGATTACGCGGACAGCAGCTAATAATTGATAATAGTTGGGTTGTTCCCTACTCACCTTTATTGTCCAAAATATTCGGCGCCCACATAAACGTTGAGATGTGCAATAGTGTGGAGGCAATAAAATATATTTGCAAATATGTCAATAAAGGCAACGACCAAGCAACGTTCGCTTTGCAAGGAACCGATCGAGACGAAGTTACCAGGTACCAAACCGGACGATACATTAGCACTTCTGAAGCTATATGGCGCATATTGGGATTTGGCATTCATGAAAGGCATCCTACAGTAATGCATCTTGATGTCCACTTAGAGAATGGTCAGAGAATATACTTTGACGCAGATAACGCTCGAAACCGTGTAGAAAACCCACGCCAGACAACACTTTTAGCGTTTTTCAGGTTGTGCCAAGAAGACGATTTCGCTAAAACGTTAACCTACGATGAAGTACCCTCTTATTACACTTTTGATAAGCAAAGAGGAGTATTTAACAGACGTAGACGTGGTCTGCCAGTTGAAGGATTCCCTGGCGTTTTCAAGGACTCTGCTTTAGGTCGAGTGTACACAGTTCACCCCAGTAGCGGGGAATGCTTTTACTTGCGGCTGCTTTTGCACAACGTTCAAAGACCAACTTCTTTCCAATTTTTAAAAACAGTTCATGATGTTGAGCATCCCTCATTTCAATCAGCTTGCCGAGCACTTCAACTGCTTGAAGGTGATCAACATTGGGATGCGACTCTCGAAGAAGCCTGTGTCAGCGACAGTCCCAAACGCTTACGTCACCTATTTGCTGTCATGTTAGTGTTCTGTGGTATTTCAGACCCTTTAAGTTTGTGGGAGAAGTATAAGACGTATCTTTCTGAAGACTTCCATCATTCTTTGAGGCGCAATTTAAATCAAGATATTGATCCAAATGACGAAAGAGTAATTAATAGTTCCCTTTGTTCTATTCAGGAGATCCTTTTATCAATTGGTGGCAAATCTTTGAGTGACTTCAGTCTTCCCTCTCCTCAAATTCTACCCGATCAACCGCGTATCAACCGTGAGTATGCCTCGGAGATAAACTATAGCTCCACTGATCTAACCGCTATAGTAAATGACAATTTACAAAATTTTACACCAGAACAAAGGGAAATATTTGACATCGTCGTCCAAAGCGTACTTAATAATGAAGGGAAGATATTCTTCCTAGATGCTCCAGGTGGTACTGGAAAGACCTACCTAACAAAAGCGATTCTTGCTGAATTCAGGCGACAAGGTAAGATAGCACTGGCCGTAGCATCTTCTGGAATCGCAGCTACACTTCTTCCCGGTGGTAAAACTGCCCACACAATGTTCAAAATCCCAATCGATTTAGATAGCACTGAAACACCAACATGTGCAGTTACAAGAAATTGCGATAAAGCAAAGGTGTTTCAGGATTGCTGTCTTATCGTTTGGGATGAATGCACAATGGCAAATAAAAAAGCTGTTGAAGCCGTGGATAGAACACTGCGGGACATTCGCCGAAACGATATTCCAATGGGGAACGTGACAGTTCTTTTCTCTGGCGATTTCCGGCAAACTCTTCCGGTTGTTACTCGGGGAACCAGAGCCGATGAAATTAATGCATCCTTGAAGCGTTCATATCTATGGCCTCAAATAATACGAATGCGTCTAACAATCAACATGCGAGCACAACTAGGCGGAAATTCCCAGGCACAAACATTTTCGAATATTCTTTTAGAAATTGGAGAAGGTACTCTTCCTGAAGATGAAGGACAAGTTGTCATTCCTGACATTTTAGGTAGAGTTGTGTCGTCTGAAGATGAACTAATAAATTCAGTGTTTGGAGACGTTTCAAGTATTATTCAACATGATAATTCTTGGTTATGTGAACGCGCCATGCTGACACCCAAAAACGAACAAGCTGCTGCATTAAATGCAAAAATTTTGGCAGAAATTGGTGGAGATGAAGTGGTGTACACGTCCTATAACAGCGTTGTACATGAGGACGATGCTACGAACTACCCAATAGAGTTTTTGAGCTCTCTAACAACGAGTGGTCTTCCTGCACATAAAATCACACTGAAAGTCGGAGTGCCCATAATGCTTTTGAGAAATCTAACTCCGCCCAAATTATGTAATGGCACCCGACTTAAAGTAAGTGCTTTGCAGAGAAATTTAATCCATGCTGAGATTCTCACTGGATGTGGCGCGGGCGAAACTGTTTTCATACCAAGGATTCCACTCATTCCCAACAACTTCCCTTTCGAATTTACATATATTTTATTGAATATGCAAGAAAGCAATTGGGAGCACAGAATCCACGGGTATTACTGCATAATTAGAAAACGTACCGTGGGTTGCTGTGCCCATATCATGACTATCGTCTGGTATATAGGGTGGGCTCGACATCAAGAGCAAATAACAGCTCCTGCCTCCTTCCTAGATGATATCTTAGTAAGAAAAGATTTGAAAATGAGTAAATGAAATAAAAGAAATTAATAAGTAAGTTATTGGTTTTATTTTGAATATCCCTGGTACCTACATAAACAGACATACAAACACAACAAAATTCCCATACACACTACCCAATTAGTAATTTCTTGTATGTTGTCTATACTTTCTCTATTTGGTTGCGGACAACCGATGGATGCAAGTGGCGAATTGTCGTTCGGCGTGGAGGTCTAAGTGGGAGGCCTATGTTCAACAGTGGACGTCTTCCGGCTGACCTAGCTGCGATGACGATAATCTTCTTATTATGATATTGATGATATTCTTCTTATTTTATGACGATAATCAAATCTTAAAGTATTTAATTGTCATATTTGTGTAATTTTGTTATTGTCTTTCGTAAGTCCGTTATTTTTTCAAATCCAATTTCGTTATTAGTTTTGTCATGTCATAAAGAATACGTTATTAACGTTACCTCAAACATTATCAAACATGACATACACGCGCATGTCAAATTATAGCTATCTCCTCATAGAACAAAATTTAACCTACACTAACCTAACTTTAAAAGTATAAATAAATTATACTAGATGACAGAAACGATATTTATATTAAAAAAAAAATAGATTTTTAACTGATTAAAAATAACATGTAACAATTATAACTTTCTATATACTTATACTTGGTAAGAGAAGATATAATCAATCAAATTTTAATGCTGTTACATTTAGCAGCCTGTTTTTCTTTTAAATAGGTAGAAGCTAATATAATAATAAAAGTTTGCTATGTACACTGTTTCAAGCTTTTACAGTTTATAACTAAACTTAAAACATCACTAACAATTGATTTTTTTTATATTTTACACATTAATTTAGAACTATAAATAATGAATAAATTAATTTTTCATTTCAGATCCTATTACTTCACATAGAAGTGCCACAGTTTCTAGAGATAATGTGCCTATGCATGCTACAGTTGATGTGGAAGATGTACAAATTAAATTAACCAAAATCTTGGTAAGTAAACATAATTAATTATCAGTTATCACCAAAATTATAAGTAGTATTTTTGCTTACTTATCTTTTTATTTAGGAAATTAGATACAATATGTAGGAAGGTATACACATGATGAGGAAACATTCCTTTATTATTAAAAAGAAACAACCACAAGCTTTACAACGAACGTAAGGACCAAGTTTGTGAGTTTGTCACAAATGGCCTGGAGAAACAACCTGATTATGCAGATCATGCGCAGGTGTTTATGGTACGAGGCTTACTAAAAAACTATAAGCAACCTCTTGCATACACTTTTCACAAGCTGCAACAAAAGGGCCTGAACTTGCGAAGCAGTTGAAAGCTGTAATTAAAGAGTTACAAAATGCTGGTCTCATTGTAGTAGCAACTGTGTGTGACCAAGGCACAAATAATGTAAATTGTGTAAAACATCTTCTGCAAGACACAAGGGGTAATCTTTTGAGAAAGGGAGAAGAGATACGAGAGAACGTTTTTATTATAAATGAACAAGAAATCATACCATTGTATGACCCACCCCATTTAATAAAATGCATACGAAATAACTTAATTACAAAAAAAAATTAAATATAAAAAATTGGGTAAGTAAAATTGGCAAAATGGGCTCATGTCATGGCTTTACACAAGGAAAACCCGGGGTACAAAGGAATCCGATTGGTGCCAAAGTTGACCGATGCCCACTGTGACCCTAGCAAAATTCCTAGAATGAAAGTGAAAAATGCTACACAAGTTTTCAGCCAAACTGTGGCATCGAAACTAAATCGTAAATTTCATCAGTCTGCACAATTCAATATTGTCTTCATTAGTTATTTTCTGACAATTACAATGAAATAAAAATATTAAATACTTACTATAGTTTTACATTACACTGATCAGACATAAAATGTTATTTAACAAACTATTTTTTTTTCACAGATAAGGGTATACTTCCTGCAGAAGCCAAAGACACTGCAGACATCTTAATGTTCTTTAACAAGCTTTTTGACTCCATGAACGGAAGCTTTGGAAAACGAAAGAAACACGGCAAACCTCTCCTAGGACCTGCGACGCCTACTTCTATCCATCATCAAACATGGCAGGAGTCTAAAGTTATGATGAAAACCATGAGATTTATTAATACCAAAACATCAAACGATGAATATGTTCCCACAATAAACAATTGGGTATGGACACTAGACGGATTTGAATTGTTATTAAAAAAAATACAAACAAAATATGGTGTAACATCAGTTTGGTTGCGGCATCTGAATCAAGACCCAATAGAAAACTTTTTTGGGTCCATAAGGAGTCACGGATGCCGCAACGTGAACCCAACACCAGAACGATTTGAAGCAGCATTCACCACATTACTAGTCAACAGTCTCTGTAGTGTCCATGCTCCTGGAGCTAAATGTGAAATTGACAATTGTGAAACTTTACATGAAGTACTCATCACAAGCGGGGGCATCAAAGAGCAAACAAATTGCGAACTTCCTAATATTCCCGATATAACATTCACACCCCTTGAAGAAAAAAATGACCCACGTGTAATAGGGGGCTTACAATATGTTAGTGGATATTTTATAAAAAGCGCAAAAATAAAAGTATTTAAGGGGTGTGTTGAATGTAAAAAAGATTTAATGTCGGACAGTGAGCATGAATATTTAAAATATCGGGAATACGCAAATAAAAAATGGCTTTGCAGTCCCAGCGACTCCCTCTTAAATTGTATCTCAAATCTGCAGGATATAAATTATATAATATTATAAGAGAAAAAAAAATTAAGAGAATTAATAAAAACCATGATTTTTATTGCTGTAGATTTTTCCTTTATAAAATGCCCAATGCACAATGAAAAGTTAACAGATTTTTTAATAAAAATATCCTGCAGAATTTTTATTTACAACTATTGTAAATACATAAATAATATATTAATAAATAAGAGGGAGTGTGATGATGATACGGATTCGTTTAAAGTTAAAGCTAAGAAACTAAGTACCTAAGAAATGTTTTAAAAGAAAAAATAAATAAATCGAAGATCATTGTTTTGTTGTTTAATAATAAAAAAAATAGAAAAGTTTATTTCACTCATAAAGTTTACAAAAATGCTCTTAATCTAATGCGTAATGTTTGGCAATGAATACAATTTCTTTAAGAGGTTACGTTGACGATTATACTAGTATAAACTGTGTGACAGTCGTCCGTCAGCGTCTTCCACACTTATTAATCGTAAACATAAATCATTGTTGTTTTTTCTTTTTTTCTTATGACCAGTAACAATAATGTGAATTACTTTTTCGCTTTTCTACATAACTGCAAGCGATTAAGTAATTCACATAAGTACCCTAAACCACCTAAACCTTAAAAATATTCAAGTAGTAGAATAAGTAGGTAGGTACGTATATAGCTATACTTATGTAGGCATTAGTTCCAAAACCTGCGTCCAGAGGGCGACATTTGACGTTTCTCATTAGTAGGTTGTGTTGTGTTGTGGCGCGTTCTGTCGCAGTAAAATCGCACGACGACGCCCGATCGCACCAGAGAGGTGGTGGGAATCTGTCACGCCACACTAATGTGATTCTATCATTTACGACGCGTTATTGCGAGGGAACACGTTCATGCAATTATTATAATTCTGTTTTTCGTTCTTTAAAATGTCTGATGAACTTATTGAATTAGTACGGCAATACAAAGTTCTCTATGACACGAAATGTAAGGAATATAGGGAGCACGGTATCAGGAATAGTGCTTGTGAGGAAATAGTATCAACATTAAATAAATCAGGTAAGTTGTTTATTTATGAATTAATTCTACCTATCTTGTACGTAATAGTTTCCATTTGCCATGGTACTTGTCCCTCTGGACTCATAAAGTAATTATTATATTTTTCTCTGACGTAGACAGCTTCTTGGGTTGGATTTCTTGATATGGAAGAAATATGGACAATGCAGTAGGACTACCGCTATTGAGTTCTGTTGACTTGGTAAAACTTACATCTTCTACATGCTCATTTTGAGCCATTTTAAAATTATGAAGGTAACAAGTAGCGAGAACGATTTTATCTGCCATGTAAGGCTGTACTTGTAAAGGTCCCTGAAACACTCTGAATCTTGCCCTTAATATTTCAACAGTACGACGTGCACGTGACAAACGATAGTTAAAAATTTTATTAGCATCGTTGTTGACTAGCTTAACTTTACCGTAGGGTTTTAGTAAATATGTTTTTAATGGAAATGCTGCGTCAGCGACGATGGTATACGGTCAAGGCTCTGTATTCTGACATAACGGTTCGTTGTGTGGAACATTTAGTTCTTGTCGCGCAAACATTTGACCATTTTTAAGTTGATACGACAGAGGGGCTTTTCTTTAAACTGCCTATACTAGGTACCATTTTCAAGCTCTGTACCAAAAATCAATTAAATAGGAGCAGTAGTTTAGTCGCAAATGATTTTTTAAGTTTTTACCCCATTTAAACACGATGTATCTTTCCTAACAGCTGATTATACCTATACGCATAGGTCATGCACCTTAAAACGATAAATCTGAGTATTACCTACGATGCGTTGTTGCCGCTCTTACGCAAGTCACAAGTACATCCGATTTCGCTAAAAGATAGAAAGAAATGCAAACAAGGAAGCAATAAATACACACACTTGTTCTTTAATTACGAGAGAGACAATCATTGCAAAACATCCCGCGCGTAATGAAATAGAAATAGGTCACTGTGTTGCTATTGCATCTTAGATCCTTGCGCGATCGATAAGTGGGCCTTCTAAAAACTTGTTTTTTCAGTTCGCCGACGCTATCCTTTGGGATCGTACCGTTGCGCAATTCGGAAGGTCCTGCGCCGCTTTTGTTTTGTCGAACTCGCGCGCTGACAATTGTGATTTTGTTATTGTGATAGGACACTAAATAAGTTTAAGACAGACAGTATTTCTTTTTTTATTGTGACAGGACACGTAACTTGGAATTGTGTATTATTAATTAGCGTTAGTGTTATTTTTTTGTGATCGACAGCTTTTGTTGTGATACGACACTTAAAACTAATCTAAACTGATTTAACGTTGGTTGTGTGTGTGTGTGTAGGTAATTAAAGTGTTTAACAATGCCTCGTGTAACTTACACGGCGTCAGAATACAATATTCAAAAAAAAATAACAATATTCTCCGTCGGTATAATTTGTGTATTAATGTGAATGGAGGACACATCGAGAATTTAAAAATTTAGTGGTTTTGTTGTGATTGTTGTTGTTTGCGTTGATTGTTTGTTGAGCGGATTAAAAAAACTAAGTTATGAGCCGGCGCGAGTGACGCCCGCGACCGCGCCGCGCCGCCCGGCCGCCCGCACTCTGGCGCACGTGCGACGTTGCCGCTTCATTACCTAGATACCTAAGGTCAGTTACATTTATTTACAAAGGGTGGTTGCGTTTTACTCTAATTTGTAATCTATTTAGTTTGTTTGAGAAAAAAATTTTTGGTGCTTTTTATTTTTATACCGTATCGAATTAATACTAAACACGTATAGTATACGTAGATAAATTTAATGCCCCTCTGTCATATCAACTCTGTATACCACCATCACTGTTCCTATCGTATGCTCCTACATTGATCATAATAAACTTGTAACGGGCATCGACGAGATCCTGTAGTACAATAGAATGTTCTTGTTTGTAATTGTAGAAGGTAGAACCTGCATTTATTGGGCAAATTATGTTTATATGTTTCCCGTCCAATGCTCCTAGCTAGACAATTAGGAAAATGCCAACATTCTTTAAATTCTTTTGCAATATCTCTCCATGCTTGTTCAGTTGGTTGCGGCATTACAATGGGTGACATAATATTCCAGATTGCATCGCAAACTTCTTCAACTATTGTTTTTACTGTAGATACTCCCATGCGATAATGGAACGCCATTGAACGAAATGAATTTCCCGACGCCAAAAATCTGAAATGAAATAATTTTAACACTTCTTACATATTATTGTTTCA